>MJUU01027833.1:2362-44195 GCA_002080025.1 Modiolus philippinarum
GGTTTCCGGATGATAACTTGAGTATACTACATAGGATCAAAGCCAAACTTAGTCACATGCTTGGTTATCATCCAAGACAGAACCCTATTGATTTACCGGTTGGTACTCCCAAGGTCAAAGTCACAGTTGCTAAAATAGACTAAAATTTCAATAAAATTTTGGTTTCCGGATGATAACTTGAGTATCCTGCATCTGATCAAAACCAAATTTGGTCACTTGCTTACTTATCACAAAAGATATAATCCAATAGATTTTAGCATTGATACCCCAAGGTCAAGGTCACAGTTGCTAAAAATATATTAGTATTACATATAAGACTGTTTCTCAAGATTATTTGTTGGAACTACACATTATGTCAAAACCAAACCAGTTTCAGTGCCTATTAATCACAGGAGAAAGATCCTTTTTTATAATTATTTGATATATATATTGTACATAGTTATGCTTTTAATAATTTAAGGGTTTCGATTGCAAGGAGGCGGGGGCATCCGTGTCCCATGGACACATTCTTCCATTTTTTTCTACTGTTCTTATCTCTATTTAAACTGCATTTTTAAATTTTTCATTCTTTTGTTTTGTATCCTATCCAGAGTCCCATTAACCATAACCTCAAATGGCCCTTCCTTTGTGTGTTTTTTACCCTAACCCAAATATGAAGTTGGTTTTATCTATCGATTACTCTCCTTTGTTAAATATATTTTCGAACCATAATCCCAACGTTTTGCTGTGCTGCTTTTTTTTCCTGATCTGCTTTTTCTGTGTTGTTCTATATAAGAGCCTTCTCTTCTTTGATACTTTTTGTTGCTCGTCTTTCGATATATCTTTAGAATTTCAAACATCGCTCTAAATCTTACTCATTTGTTTCTTACATGTATTATTGTACTGTTGTCGAACCAAACACTTGTTGGCTCACCTGACCCAAAGGGTCGGTGTGAGCTATTGCCATCACTTATCGTCCGTCGTCCGTCCGTCCGTCGTCCGTCCGTTAAACTTTTCACATTTTCATCCACTAAAGCAAATTCATCCACACTTTACATGAATGATGTATAGAAGGTCCTTTACAAAGATTGCTCATTTCGTTCCGATCCGATAAAAAAAACATGGCCGCCAGCGCGGAACTTAGGTTTAACATTGGACCCTATGGGAAAAATCACACTATCATCTTCTACTCTGAAACCACTGAAGCAAATTCAACCAAACTTTACAGGATTGATGTACTAAAGATCCTTAACAAAAATTGCTCATTTTGATCGGATCTGATAAAAAAACATGGCCGTTACCACGGAACATTGTTTAACATTGGACCCTATGGGAAAATCACATTTTTATCTTCTACTCTGAAACCACAGAAGCAAATTCAACCAAACTTTACAGGAATGATGAACTTGAGGTCTTTAACAAAGATTGCTAATTTCGTTCCAATCCAAAAAAACATGGCCACCAGCACGGAACTACATTGGAAAATCACATTTTTATCTTCTTCACTGAAACCACTGAAACAAATTCAACCAAACTTTACAGGATTGAGGTACAAAAGGTTCTTAACAAAGATTTCCATTTTATTCAGATCCGGTAAAAAACATGGCCACCAGCTTGGAACATAGTATAACATTGGACTCTATGGGAAAATCACATTTTCATCTTCTGCTCTGACACTGAAGCAGATCCAAACAAACTTTACAGGAATGATGTACTAAAGGTCCTAAACAAAGATTGCTCATTTCTTTCCGATTTAATAAAAAAAAACAAGTCTGCCAGCACGGAACATAGTTTAACATTGGAATCTATGGGAAAATCACATTTTCATCTTCTGCTCGGACAATGAAGCAGATCCAAAAAAACTTTACAGGAATGATGTACTAAAGGTCCTAAACAAAGATTGCTCATTTCTTTCCGATTTAATAAAAAAAACATGGCTGCCAGCACGGAACATAGTTTAACATTGGAATCTATGGGAAAATCACATTTTCATCTTCTGCTCTGACACTGAAGCAGATCCAAACAAACTTTACAGGAATGATGTACTAAAGGTCCTAAACAAAGATTGCTCATTTCTTTCCGATTTAATAAAAAAAACATGGCTGCCAGCACGGAACATAGTTTNCCCAGTAGATGTAGGGGAGCTGATTGTTATCATCATCCGCCTTGATGCCAAAGGATGCTAAAACAGAGTTGTGATTTTCTATAATCTCCTCCCTTGATAGTGTAGTGGGAGTATAAGTAGGGTTTCCTGATGAACTGTCAATTCCCATCTCCTTAATGATGTACTTAAGGTTCTTAACAAAAATTGCTCATTTTGTTCCGATCCGATAAAAACATGGCGGCCAGCGGGGAACATAGCCTTGAGAAAATCATCATCTTCTCTGAAGCTATTCAATCAAATTTAAGTACATGTAAATGCATAAAAAGTCCTTTTCAAAAATTTCTCATTTCAATGGGATCATACAAAAAACACGGATGCCAATGGAGAACATAGCTAGGCATAGAAGCATTTTGTCAGGTGAGCGATACGGGCTCAGTCTCAGAGCCTCTAGTTTTTTGTTTTATTTCGTGTTTCAATTTGTATGTTTTTCATTTTATACCCCGCTAAATTAAGTAACAAGGTATTTTGTGAAACCCTCAGTTATGTTTCCGTTTGTCCGTCTGTCCTTTCGTCCATCCCCCGAAGATAACTTGTGAACAAAATAGCACACGGTTTTCAACTTGGTGTGAAAGTTGTTTACAGCAAGACCCGGGCAATATTCAATGTTTTGTCCAGAGTTTTAAGTCGTTCTCTGGAGTCATACCCCTTGAAACTCTAAATTTTGCGGATTTTGGGGTTTCAGACGAATACCTTTTGAACGAATTAACATACTCTCTTTAACTTAAGTTGTTAACAACAAATGTCAAGCCATGTTCGATTTAAGGTCCAGAGGTAGAAGTCATTCTTGAGTTATGTCCATCGAAACTTTAATATTTTGCGAATTATGGGGGATCCGACTGATAACTTGTGAATAAAATCACAAATTGTCTTCAAACAATGTATGTATGTTGAAAACACAATACCTAAGGTCGGATTTTATTTTGGGTGTAGGCGTCCTAAGCGTTCTGGGGTCATGCCCCTTGAACCTTTGAAATTTTGCGAATTTGGTGTTTCCAATTGATAACTTGCAAATCTCAGACGACGTTCAATTGTTTTGGTCCAGATGTCTTAGTGATGCTGGAGTAATGCTCCTTGAATTTTGTTTTCCAAAAAAGGTGGCGAGGTATCACCAAATTCACCATTTTGCTATGTAGTATTAAAACAACTAATTGCAGATATACATATTTTATTTTCGCCGTCATAAAGCACGAATGGGTCGGAGAGCAATCATTATGTTGCCTTTAAAATTAAAATTCATAGGTCGAGTGCTGCAATCATCCAGGGAAACGCTTTTATTGAACACGATTATTTAGTTGTTTATCACCATGACCTTGGTTGTATCGAAGTTTATGGTTAGGGTATTCTTGTAGCTCAGTGTTATTCCTTTCCTTTCACTTCACAGTTTTGGCCCCATCGGCGGGCCTGGCTAATTTGTGGGCATAAATTTTTAGTCAAAGGATAACGCAATATGTTTTTAAGTTTTTTTTTCATTGGCCTTGCAATCGGGAAACCAACATGGACACCTAACCGAAATACACTTTCAGATCAAAATCAAAGCTCCGATGGAGCTGAATCTCGAAGCCCTGAAAATATACATGTGGCAAAACTTCGTAGTCATCCAAAGAACTGCTACATACGTCTGCATGTATTACGTTATTCCGTAATACGTGAAAATAATCGGATAGTGTGATTTCGCATGTTGATTTCATTGCTATAAATATATGCAGTACACTGTCACAGGTAAACAAATGTTATTTTCATCTCGCAAATTACTGCGCGACAAGTTCGTTGATCCGAGGCGCAATATAAAAAAAACGAGTAATTTGATAAACCTGCATATTGATTTCAATTTATTAAAACAACACTATATTCAGCTCAAGAAAATGAAGAAATATAACTTAAATACTAAATGTAAACGATTTTGAAAGAAACT
This sequence comes from Modiolus philippinarum, assembly GCA_002080025.1. Lineage (NCBI taxonomy): Eukaryota > Metazoa > Mollusca > Bivalvia > Mytilida > Modiolidae > Modiolus > Modiolus philippinarum. The sequence continues at coordinate 6,418 of MJUU01027833.1, forward strand.
TGCGCACTATATTTTATCGGAAGCACGAAGATCATCTTTTAGAGCTGTTAATAGGCTTGAAGCCTCATGCGGGGCACGTGATTTTTTCTTGCCATATCAATATCTCTCCAGCCATTTCATGGCTTCGAGATAAAAAGTATTTCCGGAAAAGAAATCGTTTGTTACTTAAAAAGCTTTTCTGACAAAGGTAAACGAAATTTGAAAAGAGGCATAAGTGAGGCTGTAAATCTCTTCTGACCTCGAGATGTCTGTCCTTCAAGTGCTGGAATTTTTTAAAATGAAATAAAGTGGTATGGTTTCAGATCTATAGGGCAGTCTTTGGCGAGGTGAAGAACTTCTAGACACCACCAAAGGTCTATACTGACTGAGTTTGGTTCTTATTAGTCTAGTGGTGTTAGAGAAGATCTGTTAAAGTGTTCCACAGGATCTAACTTTCAACTGAGTTTCTTGCTGATGGCAATCTCGAAGAGGGCATTGACCTAACAAACACTTTTTTCTGAATAAGCATATCGAATGTCCATTGATTGTGTTTTCTATGTAGTGTCCAATGTTTTCTATGTAGTGTCCAATGTTAAACTATATTCAAATTAGCAGTCGTCATTGAATGAGTCGCGGATTTGCCACTGACGGTCATCTTTGACTACTTACAGGGAGCTATTTGGGACTATCGTCGCTGAGATTGGTTTTATTGGCCTAGCAGAAGGAGAAGATCAATGTTTTTTTTTTCAAACGGTCCAATGTTAAAATCAATTCTTAGGATAACTTGTTATACTATATATATATATTCCCCTAAGCGACCATCTTGGATAAGTTGATAAAGTTTCAACCAAAAATATTTTTTTTCAGAAGAGACCATCTATGGACCTTTTAGGCTTAATTTTTTTCCAATTTGAACAGTAATTTCGGAAAGGTTCTGTGGATGTGCTTGTCAGTAGAATGCAATTTTTTCCCCACTGGAATCCATATTGGATAAATAAAGCACCTGAAAACACTATTTATCTAAGACTATCTAAGGGCTATTTTGCCCAAGTTTTGGTCAAATTGGCACAGCCGGTTCAGAGATCTTCCCGTCGGACCAAATATGTCTTCCGGTATGGTTCAATGTTAAATCATGTTCCCTGCTTACAACCGTTCTTAAGTTGTTAGGTGGTCTCCTTTTAAAATTGGGCCCGGCAGGTTGGTATCCCATCATCTTTGTTTGAGATCATGGTTTAACACTGGATCCTATGGTAAACATTCAAAGATCTCTGAAACTACTTTTCCAATTGAAACTCAACTTAGTCACAGTGTTCTAAGGATTTACTCTTTCAAAATTTTCATCGGATGTAAGTTATTTTCAAAATAGCTGCAAGTTTATGATCTTTTTCCTTTTTCTGTTTGTTTCAATTTCCAATCCGCGTTCCACTTCCGCGTTTTAGTAACACTCTGATTGGCTGTATTGCAAGGCAGGTGAGATGAATTGAACCAATTTAACCAGTTGAGCGATACAGGCTTATGAGAGCCTCTGATTCTTGCAACAGGTATGAAACTTAATTATTCTATCTTAAGCCAATTTCTGTCTTGAATTTTCAACTTATCTTGAACTTTCAACTAATTATCTTAAATTCTCAACGTAGCAATCCTTGATTTTTTTAACTCACCTGGCAATACCAGGGTGAGCTTTTGCCATCACTTTGCGTCCGTCGTTTGTCTTTAACTTTTCATTCAAAGACCTCCTCGGAAACCAATGCACCAATTGGAACCAAACTTGGTCACAATATTTCTTAGGTGATCTTCTTCAAAGTTTGTGTCCAGCTTGTCCGTACGTCATCCAAGATGGTCGCCAGCAGGGAACATAGTTTAATATAAGGACCCTATAGGAAATACATTCAAATATCTTCTATTCTGAAACTACTGGGCCAATTGGAACCAAATATGGTCACAATTAAGTCCTTTGGTGGTCCCCTTTAACGTTTGTGCTCAGCTTGTTCGTACGTCATCCAAGTTGGCCGCCAGCAGGAATATAGTTTAACATACGGAACCTATTGGAAATGCATTCAAAGGTCTTCTCCTCTGAAACCACTGGGTCCATTGGAATCAAACTTTGTCACAATAGTCCCTGATTGGTCCCTTTCAAACTTTGTGTCCAGTTTGTCCGTAGGTCACCAAGATGGCCGTCAGCGGGGAATATAGTTTAACATAGTAGGTACCCTATGGGAAAGACATTCAAAGATCTTCTCCTCTGAAACCACTGAGCCAATTGGAACCAAACTTGGTAACACTTTAAGTCCTTTTGGTGGTCCCCTTCAAAGTTTGTGATTTTTATATTTATTTAGTACCTCATCCAAGATGGCCGCCAGCAGGGAACATAGTTTAACATACGGAACCTATGAGAAAGGCATTCAAAGATCTTCTCTGAAACTACTGGGTCAGTTGGAACCAAACTTGGTCACAATAGTCATTGGATGGTCCTCTTCAAAATGTCTGTCCAGCTTGTCTGTACGTCATCCAAGATACCCACCAGGAGTGAACATAGTTTAACATAGGGACCCGTAGGGAAATGCATTCCAAGATCTTCTCCTCTGAAACCACTGGGCCAATTGGAACCAAACTTGGTAACATTAGTCCTTTTGGTGTTCCCTTCAAAGTTTGTGTCCAGCTTGTTCGTACCTCGTCCCAAAATGGCCGCCAGTGTGGAGCATAGTTTAACATGGGAACCTTATGGGAAATGCATTCAAAGATCTTCTATGAAACCACTTGGCTAATAAGATCATAGGGAACATAGTTTAATATAGGGACCCTATAGGAAATACATTCAAAGATCTTCTCCTCTGAAAATACTGGGCCAGTTAGAACCAAATATAGTCACAATTAAGTCCTTACGTGGTCCCTTTAGTGTTTGTGCCCAGCTTGTTCGTACGTCATCCAATATGGCTGCCAGCGATGAACGTAGTTTTACATATGGACCCTATGCGAAAGCATTCAAAGATTTGCTTCTTTTGAAACCATTTGGAACTTGAAACAATTGGAACCAAACTTGATCACAATAGTCCTTGGGTTGTGTCCCTCAAAGTTTGTGTGCAGCTTGTCCGTAACTAATCCCAAAATGGCCGCCAGTGTGGAGCATGGTTTAACATGGGAACCTTATTGGAAATGCATTCAAAGATCTTTTATGGAACCATTTGGCTAATAAGATCAATTCTTGGTCATAATAGTCCTTGGATGGTCTCCTTCAAAGTTTGGGATATTTATGTCCCTTTCTCATCCAAGATGGCCACAAGCCAAGAACATAGTTTACAAAGGACCATAAGACATTTATGCATTCAGAAGTCTTCTCGGAAACAACAGCAACAATGGCCGATATTGGCTGCCATACTATTCTTCAATATTTTTTTTCACAAAATAAATCCAATATTTCTTGTCTTTTTCAGGATGGCTTCACATAGTGTGCAGTTATGTGACATATGCAAGCCACAACACATAACATCAATAGCTACTGACTGGTGTCCGGAGTGTCAAGAGCATCTTTGTGAGAAATGTAAAATACACCACACAATTTCAAAATTGACAAAAAATCACGAAACAGTGACGGTTGCAAATATTATGAAACTACCAAAATTTGTTAAAGATACCAAAATCATCTGTCCCAGTCATGACGAAAAATTCGTGTATTTTTGCAATACCCATGATGCACTGTGCTGTATTGAGTGTCTAAACATTTCACATAAAGAATGTCGAAATTTACTGCCGATACAGAAAGTAGTTCGAGATGTAAAATCTTCCTACTCATTTTCAGATCTCGAAAACACAGTATCGGATATCGTAACTAATATTGACAGCATAATTGAAGATCGAACCGATAATTTAAGTTCTTTAAAGGACGATAAGACGAGGTTTGTCGAAGCTGTGCAGAAGAAAAGGCATCAATACAACATGCTATTGGACAAGCTAGAAGCTGACTTAACTAACGACATGGAGCAATATTATTTTGAAAGACAAACTAACATAAATAAAACTTTAACAGACCTAGGTATTCGTAAAAAGTATTTTGGTGATATCAAAGAAAATATCGACATGATAAAAAACCATGCTTCTGATCTCCAATGTTTTTTGGCCATGCAGGAACTCAGAAAAATAGTGCGCAAAGAAGAGAATGAATTGGAACAATTGTTTGAAGATGATTCTTTAAAATGGTGCAGCATTTCTATGAAACCGGCACACTCTCAAATCAATTTAAAGTCATTAGGTACAGTTGATATGAACCTCCATGCATCAAACTTGTCACTAAAAGGACGAAAAATCAAAAGGGTACAGATTTTTGGAACTGCTTCGACTGTTCGGAATGTTGTCGATATTCAGTTGAAGGAAAAGGCGAGAACTTCGATTAAAACAAAATCTATAATGGATTGTTGTATTTTATCAAATGGAAATATGATATTTACAGACAGGAACAACGACTGCTGTGTTTTGCTTGATAATAATGGGAAATTTGTGAAAAATGTGAAATTGCAATTTTCACCGGTGGGAATTACATCGGTTGCTGATAATCAGGTGGCTGTTACTGCAGACGAAATTAAAAGTATTAAATTTGTTGATTTAGAAACGTGTAAAGTTGTCAGATCAATTCCTCTCAAAACGGAAGGGGGGAGTATTTATTGTAAAAATGAAATGCTGATCGTCCACAATCGTAAAAATACATATCAAAAGTTTGACCTAATCACGGGAGAAAAAATTTCGGACTTTTCTACACCTTGCGCTATAACCTTATTAAATTTTTGTACGTGTATTGACGGTGAATTTTTTCATGTGAACTGGGAAGCTGGTAAAATTTACTGTCGTGATTTAAGACAATGGAACTTGAATTGGGAGTGTCAGCTGAATGAATTACGCGCCCCACATGGTATAACGTCTGACGATTCCGGCATACTCTTTGTCACTGGCTATAAGTCCAAAAATGTTATTGCTTTGTCAACGGATGGAACGTCTTACAAAGAAGTAATCAAACCCACCGATGAACTTCTGAATGCCATTTCTGTACATTACAACGTAAATAGAAAAGAACTACTCGTTTGCACCCAGGACGGCAATGTGTTTTTGTACGAAGATACATAGACTTTACTTTATATGTATATATATCAATTGTTATTTACATATTCTGAGCAACAACACGCATAAATAAAAATATGAATATTCAAAAACATAATAGCAAATCCATGATAAATAAAAAGAGGCTCACGCGAGACTGTATCATGTTTCTTAAATGAATGTTAGAAAATACATTTTGTATGGAGCAACTTAATTTTAATGCATTTTGTAAGATTGACCTATGGTGGCGGCCATCTTTGATTAATTATCTGTATTCAGTAAACAACACCCTGCTACAATGACTTTATTGATGTAAACTTCGAGTATGAAATGGTTAAAGATAGCAATTTTATGGTTTTTTTTTCAATGTAAAAATACTTTTTAAAAAATTGTCAATTTTAAAATAATTGGGAACAGTTCTTGAAATGAGTTCCTTTCCATTACATACTTAACATGACATAATTAAATTTAACAATGAAGGGATATGGAGTAAATGCAAATGAGACAAAGTCGCTACAAATACATGGTAATACTAAGCCATGGAACAACGCTTTCATTGTTGTTCTTCATCTTGAAGTCACCATGAGGCCTTCAACAATGAGCTTTACTCATACCTCATAGCAAGTTCAAGACGGCCCCTAGCACCGGTTTGAGCGGAATTCATTGCTAATTGTCGAGCAACGCTACATCCATGTTATTTTACATAAATATAAGTTCATTTCATTGTTAAAACACATTAGACATTTTTTTTTAAATAAATATGTTAACAAAAGATCCAAATTCTCTGCTATAGTTTGATTTCCTCCTGTAGGGCCCAATGTTTAACTAAGCAGAAATTGGTTATGTCGGCCATCTTGAATTTCTTATCGACAATTAAGTCACATACTTGGTAGAAGATTCGTAATACAAACCACTTCACATGAGGTTCATATATAAGTCGATGGCAGTACGCCATTTGTCTACATGCAAAAAGGTATCCGGCATGTCCGTACCTCATCCAAGATGGCTGCCACTGCAGAACACGTTCTACAATGGACCCTATGGAAAATATATATATATATATATATCAAAGATATTCTCAATAATTCCAGTCCAATTGAACTAATTTGATCAAAATGGTATTTAGATTGTCCCTTTTAACAAGATTGCCTGATAGGACCGTACCTCATCTAAAACACTAGTAAACAAATGTGACATTTGACCCTATGCAAATCATTTTCAAAGGTCTTTTTTCCAAACTTAGACAAAAATGAACCTCAGATTGTCCCCTTTAAAAGGTATCTATGGAAACACAGTTGCTGACCAGGAAGCCAAGGATGCACTAGATGACGAGATGGCGGATTGTCCAGTACCGTACACTGACATGAAGCCTTCAATCGTTACATACATTTTAAAGTTATGGCAGGCCAAATGGGATCTGCAAATAAATGATAAACTGCATGGAATACAGTCAGACGTCGGTAAACAAGTCGGTTCCTGTGGTAAAAACCGTAGGGAACAGGTAGTGTTGACCCGATGTCGTATTGGACATACTAGAACAACACATAGTTTTATCCTCAACAGTGATGATCGACCTGAATGTGTTCCATGCAATTGTCCTTATACAATTCAACATGTTTTAATTGACTGTGTAGATGTTGCCGATATCAGGCGTGATTTTTATTCTGCTGATTGTCTTAAAGACCTATTTACAAACGTCGCTGGCGACAAAATCGTTCAATTTTTAAAAGCAATCAATTTATTATTTAGTAAGATTTAAATGGATCAATTTTAAACAAGTTTCTAATTTCTAATATTGTTATTGTTAAACCAAAAATTTACTATTATGTTTTTAACATTTTACACACCTGTTTTACTTGTATAAAGCTATATGGTTTTATATAAATATTTTATGTATTTATTAAAATTGTTCAATAGACCTAACAGTTCTCGCCACAATAGCTGAAATATTGCTGAAGTTGGCGTAAAACATCAATCAACCAATCAATCAATCAAAAAATCTGCCAATCGGGAACATACGTAAACTCCACAAAACGCCATATAAATTTAGATTCATTTTGTCATCTAGTCACTGTTCTACTACTAAAGTTTTTATTATACTCACTAATACTTTGACTGCTATTAAAAACCTGGTTATATATTTCTGTAACAAAGTATATGACATCTCCCTCTCTCACTCTTTATACAGAAACTACTTTAACGTAAATGTTATTAGTATAGGATATGATGCTTCAAAATATATAGGGTATAAAAGGATCTGGTGTGAGGAACCATACTTAAAAGGGGACCAGTTTATCTCACTTCACATTGTATTAAACCATGTGCAAATTTACGAAGTATACAATTGAACGCATTACAACTTAAATATAAGCTGCTAGGTTATAATTTTCAAAACTTTACAACGATAATAAAAAGAACACGAAAACAAATATGAATTATCGTTTCAATTTATCACAAACACTATTTTCAGCATAGACAGCATTTTTGTTCTAGACTATTTTAAATTGTCACTAAAGTATGCATATTCAACTCGCCAAAATCATTAAATCATTAAACATAACATTTTTTTTTTAAAATAAGACAGGCAATATTATACTGTCGATATTGTGTACAAGGGCGCAATTACTGAATAGTAAGTCGCCCCCCAAAACAATAGAAGAAGAAGAAATCAGTGGTATCAATCATTTTTGGAGTGTAAAAAATTCATTGGAAGTTCTCGATAAATTGAATGCTTATAATGTCCCTTTTGAATCCCTTGAAAGTTTTGATTTTTTTTCTACCCTCTATACTACCTTACCACATAATCTTATAAAGGAAAAATTCAGACGTCTTATTCAATGGGCATTCAAAAAATCGATTGCGAATATATATGTTCTAATTGCTTTAAATAGAAAAAAATAAGGGAAACGGGGAATGTGTCAAAGAGACAACGACCCAAAGGGGAGTAACAACAACTCAAAGCCACCATAAGATCTTCAATGAACGGTGAGAAAACCCCACACCCAACGGCAGGTCGAAGTTTTTAGTAATACAAAATTTTAGTAATACAAAACAAAAGAACTCAATTAATTGGACTTGTTTTGATGTGATTTCAGTACTTGAATTTTTACTTGACAATATATTCATTCGTTTCGGTAACTCTGTTTATCGCCAGGTCATAGGAATTCCTATGGGTACCAACTGTGCACCACTTATAGCGGACCTCTTTTTGTACTGCTACGAATCTCAGTTTATGACCAACATCAGCAAAGACCCATCTAAACAGCATTTAATTGGAAATTTTAACAACATTTTCCGAAATTTGGATGATATTTTAACCTTAAATAAAGAAGACTTCAATACGTATTATAAGGACATCTACCCTAAAGAACTTACTTTGAACAAAGCCAATTCTAATAATCCTCATTGTCCGTTCTTAGACATCAATTTTGATATAATGAATGGTAAATTAGATACTACAATTTATGATAAAAGGGACGATTAGTTAATTATCCATTTCTGGATGGCGATGTTCCATTAGCGCCATCATATGGCGCCATCATATCTCAACTTGTTCGATTTGCTCGAGTATGTAATAACGTTTGCGATTTTAATGAACGGAATCTTTTCATAACTGAAAAATTATTACATCAGGGTTTTCGTTATCATAAACTGGTTAAAACCTTTACTAAATTCTATCATCGATATAAAGACTTAGTTCATAAATACAATGCAACCTGTAAACATCTAATCAGGCTGGCATTTCACATCCCTTATTTTACGGTAATGTTTTACATTAGAGTAAAAATACTTAAACTCGCCTAACAAACTTATAAAACGTTTAAATCGTCTAATTCATAAGGGTTATAATTACGATATTGTCGTCAAGTCATTACGTATGGCCTTCTTTGGTATTAACATTGATTTTTTGATAGGGTCTTTGCATTGTAACAAAACACATTCTAAATTTCTAAAATCTGTATTGCATGGACACAGGCTATATGCATGAAATCATTATGCTAAACTCCTCAAAGGAAAAGATCTTGGTGGAAGCTGTGAGGGTACATAACTTAATTTGTCAGTTGGTAATGGGTCTGGAGAAGGCATGTCAGTTTACTGCTAGTAGTCTTTTGTGATTTCATGTTTATGTCCGTATATTTAGTTCTTTCAGTTTAATTTTTCACAATTGACTCAGTCCTGCTGCTAACTGAATTTTACTGTTGTTATTATTGTATTTTTATTTATCACATTGGCTAGGGGGAGGTTTGGGCCTAATAAAACTAGTTTAACCCCGCCGCAGCAGGTTTGCGCCTGTCCTAAGTCAGGAAATTTATTAAGCCTTTGTGTGTCTTGTCTGTTTTTTGGTTAGTTGACTTTATATCTATAGGAGTCTAGGATGATGTTTATTTCGCTGAGCTTGATTACTCTTTATTTAGGGGCCGACTCCGACATGCCGTTTGGTGTGGGGTTTCCTCACCGTTCATTTAAGATCTTATGGTGGCTTTGAGTTGTTATTACTCCCCTTTGGATCGTTGTCTATTTGACACATTCCCCTTTTCCCTTCTTTTTTTCTATTAAATTAACATCGGACCCCTCTGAAAAGACATTCAGAACTGGTCGGTCGGCCCGTAACCTCTCCAAAGATGTCCGCCATATGGAAACGTAGTTTGACATTGGACCCTATGGAAAACACATTCAAAGATCTCCTCAGAAACTACCAGTCAAATTACAACCAAACTTATTTACGATGGTCCTTAGACGGTCTGTTACAAAAAAGGGTATCCGACAGGTCTGTACCTCATACAAGATGGCCACCAGCGGGAAACATAGTTAAAAATCTTACTCTATTGAGAACTACTTCTCCGAAACTACCAATTCAACTTAAATGGTCCCTTCCAAAACTCTTGCAGTACCGTACCTCATCAAAGAGGTCACCAGCTTGGAACATAGTTTAACATCGTACCTTTGAAACTGTTGAGTTTAGCAAAATGGTCCATATATGTTCCTTCCGAAAAAGGTATCCACAGGTTCGTAACCCATCCAAGGTGTCTGCCAGAGTGGTACATAATTTGATATTGGACTCCATGGAAAGCGCATTCAAAGATTTCGGATACTACCAGTCCAATTACAGTCAAAGCTAACGAAAGTGGTCCTCAATTTGCCCTTCCGAAAAGTATCCCGAAGGTACGTTTCTCATCCAAGTGCTCATTCAAAGAACTACTTCCAAGATGGCTGCCAGTGGAAATTGAACACTTTTGAGAACACACTCAGACATTTTAATCTGAAACTACTAGTCCACTTAGACAAAAACCTTGTCGCAATGTACCTTAGTTGGGCTCTTTTAAAAAGGTATTCAGCAGGCTTTTACCACATCTAGGATGACTGTAGGCGTGAAACATAGTTCAATATACGGGATTTTCGAGATAAGAACTCTTGTGTAATTGAAGGCGGAAACGATCGCCTCGAATACCAGTAAGACGGAGTGACTGGATTCCTTACTTATTGAAATAAATATCTAAGGCATAAAAATCAAAATATCTATGAAATTGAAGTGTATACTTATAATTGTTCCTAAATGAAAAACATAGGTAATCAACGATTACAAAGTTCGACTCGTTGTGGCACTTTGTCGCAGCAACCCAACTTTGCCTGGATGCTTACCTACCATCAGAGATGCATGCACGTGCAAGGTTAGACGATCTTACCATGTACAGTGACTGAGATCTGAACTCGGACGTAAACTTGAATGTCAGTCACTCAAGCGGAAAATATAGGTCAAAGTGACCTAATTTTGCCNGGGATGCTGACCTCCCATCAGAGATGCATGCACATGCAAGGTTAGATGATCCTACCATGTACAGTGACTGAGATCTGAACTCGGACGTAAACTTGAATGTAAGTCACTCAAGCGGAAAATATAGGTCAAAGTGACCTAATTTTGCCGGGATGCTGACCTCCCATCAGAGATGCATGCACGTGCGATCTGAACTCGGACGTAAACTTGAATGTAAGTCACTCAAGCGGAAAATATAGGTCAAAGTGACCTAATTATGCCTGGATGCTGACCTCCCATCAGAGATGCATGCACATGCAAGGTTGGATGATCCTACTATGTACAGTGACTGAGATCTGAACTCGGATGTAAACTTGAATGTAAGTCACTCAAGCGGAAAATATAGGTCAAAGTGACCTTATTTTGCCTGGATGCTGACCTACCACCAAAGATGCATGCACATGCACAGTTAGATTATTGTACTATGCATAGTAACTGAGATATGAACTAAAATGTAAATTTGAATGCAAGCCACTCAAGCGGAAAATATTGGTCAGAGAGACCTAATTTTCCTTAACCCAAGATGCACCTGCATGCAAAGTTTGATGACCCTACACTGCATAGTTACTAAGATATATACCCAAATGCGGACGCGGACGCGGACACGGACGCGGACGCCGGGGGTACTCCAATAGTCCCCCTCAACTTCGTTGAGGCGAACTAATTATTAAACTAAATTTTAATTGACGAAAAACAATTAACCTGAGGCGCTACAACAGATTCAATATAAACCACCCTTACCTCAACAGTGTTCATTAATTAGTGATTCCCTCTCAATGTATTGATGTATTGATTTTTTCGTATAGAATCAGAAATTGAATCCGGTTTGAACACGACTCAAAAGTCCCGTATTGGACAGTACATGAGATTTAATTAAGATAACGCTACATCATAATTCAGGGATCCAGGAGTTAGCTAAGTCTAGTTTCTGGATCCCTGAATCATGTGGTAACGTTATCTTTGTAATTGTATTGCATGCATGTTATTAGTGAATCAATATGTTTAATATTCTTACATGGCTCCTATTAATCGTCAACCAGTTTAATACTCGATTACCATATATTTTGAACATGCGCAAATGGTATCGGAATATAGGTAAACGGGATGAAAAACAACAATGTTTATAATTTTTTTCGTCTCAGTTTATGAAGGAAACTTGCATCTGTTCGAAAACGTCAGACTGTGTATTGTGACGTCATAGACACATAAAGCAACGGAAGCGGGAAATCCGCCTTCTCTTAAGTCGCTTCAGAATGGAAAATTCCATTATCTGTCATATCAGAATCGAAATAATTCATGGCAGTTATATGGTTATTGTCGTTAAACCATGGGGTGGGCCTTTATATTCGTAAATTTAACCCCTCGCTAACGCTCTGGGTTAAATTCGAATATAAAGGCCCAGCCCATGGTTAAATTTCCAATAACCATATACCTGCAATGAATTATTTCTTAATTGGAAAGTATCGAAAACACTGCCCAAGATCTATAGTCACATACATTGTAAGTCCTTGGATGGACTCTTTTCAAGAGGCATCCGCCTGGTCCGTACATCATCTGGCATATCCGAATCTCCTCCGAGAAGCCGGTAGCAGCCAATGCGAAACATATTTCAACATTGGACCCCATTGAAGCGCATTCAAAGGTCTTCTTCTTTGAACTTTCTTATCAAATTAGAAATGAACTTTCTCACAATGGCCTTTAGATAGCCCTTCCAGAGAAGGTATCCTGCCACAGAAAAGGTAGACTAATCCAACATTGCCGGCAGCGGGCAACATTATTTCAACATATTGGTCCCTATGGAAAATACATTCAAAGAGCTTCTCGAAAACTGTATGTTCATTTAGAACTGAAATAGTCACAATTGTCCTCAGATAGTAGGGAACATAGCTTAACATTGGATCTATAGAAACACATTCACAAATTTTGGTCTCCTAAACCACTCGTTCTTGACCACAATCAGTTCTTGGGCGTTCCCGTTCAAAAACTGTGTCTGGCAGGTCTTCGTCAAATCCATGATGACCACCAGAGGGGAACATATTTTACATTAGACCTTATGAGAATAACATTCTGATCTCTGAAATAAGCAATGGCCTAGATGAGCGATAGATTTTTTTACTTGCATATTTTGTATATGTAAATGCCACATTCTCATAACTAATATACAAGAATATGCCTTTAAAGCCGCCAGACAATGACAAATGCTATTAATTCCTTCGTTAAAATCCAAAAGTCACAACTACCCTGAACTGAAATTTAAAAATAAATTTTTGAATATTTTTGCAACTTAAATGCGCTCCGCGTCTATTCTTTTGCAGATGAGACTCAAGATTTTATTGAAGACATTGAAATCTCTGTAAGAATTGGCAAATGCAAGCTATGCAAGAGGGAGATACTCCTTAATTTTAAGCAAAACTTTCTTAAATTTAGATATTGTCCACGCAAGTTAGAAACGCTGTATTACTATTTCAATATCAAACACTGTTAAATGTGTAAAATGCAAATTAATTTGGAAAAACCTTTCACTGGTACTACAATCAGATCCTTATTGATAATCCTAAACCATTGGCTATACGGCAATAGAGTATCGCGGCGTTCTAGTTCCAGAAGAATAATTCTGGTTTATTGCTTTGATTATACATAAAATAAGTGCATAATGTAATTTGGAAACTTACAATATCTAAATTTAAGAAGACTTGTACAGTTGTGGCATTCCTTTCGATTTAGATCCTATTGATAATTTGTTCTCAATCAGCTTTTACACATATTTGGGTTTATGTATTACCAAATGATTTGATTTGGTCTGCGATGACGAGACATAATTTGTCGAAATGTCCATCTCAAGAAACACTAACTTCGGTGTTTTGTTATGTAATATTGATCAATATTAGAAACAGTAAAAGTCAACTAATTAAACAACATGTTTTTTTTGTTTTTTGTTTTGTTTTTGTTTTTGTTTTTTTGAAGAAAAAAAGGTTGTGAGATTTTTTTAATGGCCACAAATTTCTCTTTTTTCTAATGAAAGTCTATCACAGGAATGCAAATATTACTACCAAGGAGGTTCAAGTCAACTAATTAAACAACATGTTTTTTTTTGTTTTTTGTTTTTTGTTTTTGGAAGAAAAAAAGGTTGTGAGATTTTTTCATGGCCACAAATTTCCCTTTTTTCTAATGAAAGTCTATCACAGGAATGCAAATATTACTACCAAGGAGGTTCAAGTAGTAAGATGACCTCGAAGGTGATAACATGACGTGTAGAACTCAAAGGGTCGTTCTGTAAACAAGGTATATAATGTGCACGAGATGTGACATTTGGTATTTATACATCCTTGGGCAGAGCCTGTACTCAAAAGGTAGGTGACTCCGCATTATCATCTGAAGATTTTCAGGAAGGGGGGTCACCCAAACCGGGATTTTTCTTTCGCCCACTTCGCGAGCCAGATTATTTTTTCCCATATACAGATATACACTATGCAAAGAAATTTTGTTGAGCCAGGCTTTTATTCTAATGGACAGGAACAGGGCCAGATTATTTTTTCCAACCCAGATGCTGGTCAGAAAATTTTTTCGGCAAAGGTCAGGGCCAGAATTTTTTTTCTAAAAAATACCCCCACCCCGAAAATCAAATGGTCCGTGCCTAACCTGAAAAAAATTATCCGTGTAACGGGTATTACAGGATAGTTCTGTTCTTACATTTGTACTTTAATGACCATATCTAATACTTGTTAGTTTAATCGAAGCTATCTAGCTTGAACTGATATATAAAGTATAATATAGCAATTTAAATTAGATATCTTAATTCCGCCAGAAATAAATAACTACACCTAGGTATTTAATCCACAATTAAAAACCCCTACGGAATTATATCCGATGGAATTAAGTGCACTCCTTGTGAGTAGAAATCAACATAGGGGAACATACACCGACCAGGATAGTTAACCGAGTTCACAGAGTGGAGCGAGAAGAAAAACATCCAGACAGAAGTTTTCAAAGTAGGTACAGTTTCAAAACAAGTCCTATTACAAAGCTACAGCTATGCGTTTTTCTAATAATTTTCCTATGGTCATCATACTCGGGGACAAGCATTTGATTTTCGGAGGGGGGTTTGTAAACAGAGTTTAATTTTGGTGCCAGTGAAAATAAATATTCTAATCCTACTTGTCATGAAAATAAAAAATTGACTTTGGATTTGAGGACTATTTTCTATGTTTCAAATGCAAATAAATAATTTGATATGACATTTTGTATTAGATTTACATGAAAAGAAAAAAAATCATATGCAAAATCGCCCAAATCCCCCCCACCCGAAAATCAAATGGTCGTCCCCTTACGGACGTAGATTTCACACTAGTAAAACTTTAAATCTTTCTTAATCTTATTCACACTAGTAAAACTCTAAAACTTTCTTAATCTTAAGGGGTCGATTCGTAATTGTCATCTAGTTTTTAAGACTTCATTTCAAAATGCGTGTTTGCAAAAGCCCGACAAATGAACAGTGCGAGAAGACTCCCATGTTATGGTACTGTACCAAAATATATTATTAATTTGATATCGTTTGAGAAATTTGATTAATGGAGAACTGATCACATGACCCACTGTATTTTTATAGATTGACTAGAAAACTGTATATCAAAAAGTTATATCGCATGTTACTAAAAATAGAATTGCATATCGCATGGCATGTTTCCATGAATGTTTATAATCTTGTTTGATTTATTTTTATGTATTTTTCAAGAATAAATTACATGTACATACACACTGTAATTAAATTATACTGCCAATAAACTTTTTATAAATTAATTTTTGAAATATTTCAACTGTATCTTGAATTTGATAATATAGACAAAAAATTAAAAAAATATCCTTTTCAGTGTTCAAGTAAATTGATATTCTCTTATGATGCACGCTTATTATCTATTCCTTGCACGAATAGTTATTTGTGGTACATAACGAGACTTTGAAGCTGGAGTTAGATATGAACTTGTTGAATCGCTTTTATAGGAATTTCATTGGTCGAGCGTCAAGTAATAACACCACACGCGTGATGTGCTATTATTTTTTCTACGTTTTTATTGGACCACTGTGAAATCTCGTTGGCCGTGATTAAAGTTACCTAGCAACGGTGTTGTTGTTTGAAATAAAAACAGCTGTTCGGCACTGAATTTTATGAAAATCATAAGAGAAATAGTTTTAACAACTCGAACAAATTGTATATCGCTGGATATCAACTCTCGTTATGTAATTTCAAATATAATAAACTCGCCAAAGGCTCGTTTATTATATTTTGAAATTACATAACTCTAGTTGATATCCATCGATATACAATTCTATCTCGTTATGAAAACTATAAATATAACATTGTAGTCTGTGGATGAGGTCGATACGATGTAATATCGACCTGGAAAAGCATATCGACCTCGGATTTCATCCTCGGTCGATATGCTTTTCCCAGGTCCATATCACATCGTATCGACCTCATACACAGACTATAATTGTATAATATCTGTTCGGTCTAACATGCACCCCCGAGGGAACCCCGGGGTATAGAAATAGGACCTAGTATCTCCGGATTGCGTGGTATGACCCCTCCTAAACGGGGCTGACCCCGAGGGAACCCCTGGATTTAGAAATAGAACCCAATATTCCAGGCTGTGGGGTACAACCCCCTCAAAAATGGATGTCCGTGATTGTGCAGGATGAATAAATACACAACCCATCTTTCGGATGGGATGTAAACTCAGGTCCACGTGTTGGAAGAAATGCCACGCTTCCTGCACGTTAAAGAACCCTTGTAGCAAGCTCTTTTTTGAGTGATCCGTAGGTGATTGGCTACAAGGCTAAATTCCCCGCCCATTTCGATTTCATCCTACTTTTCCAGTGGCAGTCAGAATTAACCGTCCCATGACCCTTTCCATACCCCAGGGTGATTATTTATTAACAAACTTGTTCTCGTGTTGATATAGCTGAAATATTGCTTAGTAGACGTTAAGCAATATTCAATCAATCAAATTCGTTTTGAAGATTGGCATAATATTTCTTCCCTTTTGAACAATATATATAACGTTTATTCCATTTGAAATTTGAAACAAATACCGAAATATTTGTTCCGTTGAACAAATATTCTATTTTATTACATACTAAGTAGAAATAAAAGCGTTTTTGTATGATCAATATGACCGGAAGTAAACTGTCCATATTTTCACACCCCAGGAAAATAATAGGTTATTTTATGCTCCTCGTGCATCTCAGACAAAATAAACGACTTCCGGTCCATATTGGCCTGGGCAAATAAACGACTTCCTGTCCGTATCGGTATGTATCGGTCCATAAGTATGTAATAAAAAGTTTAATACATGTGCATTTCCATATTGACCTGATTATCATCCCTCGACTTCGTCTTGGGCCAATATGGGTGTCTCGGGATGATAACCAGGCCAATATGGAATTGCCCATGTATTAATCTGTATTTATTGTATAGCAACATAATATTTCCCTAAGAAAGCAACCAAATGTAAGCGTGCAATAAATTTCCATATTGCACTAGTGCAAATATGACTTAAATTTCATGACGTCATCGACAACCAAAATCCAATTTTTTAGCAAAAATATTAGCGTTGCTATACAATTAAAGGGTTATTGCATGAATATTTTGGAATATTATCCCTNGTAGAATATATATTGCACTCGCAAGCTCGTGCAATGTAAAATTCTACTCGGGACAATATTCCCCAATATTCATGCAATAACCCTAAAATACAATTATTGACTTTCACATAGGTTGCTGCTGGGATTTATCAACCTGAAAAAAAATATATTCGAGGTGAAAATTGCTTTTTGAGGATTGATAATTATAGATTCTCTTATGATGCACGCTCATTATCTACGTCTTGCACGAATAGTTATTTGTGGTACACAACGAGACTTTGAAGCTGGAGTAAGATATGAACTTGTTTACCTTTTACAGGAATTTCATTGGTCGAGTGCCAAAAAATAACACATCACGCGTGATGTGCTATTATTTTTTCGACGTTTCTATTGGACAACTGTGAAATCTAGTTGGCCGTGATTTACGTTACCTAGCAACGACAGTTCGGCACTAAGTTTCACTGCATTCATTTATGAAAATCATAAGAGAAATAGTTTTAACAACTCGAAAGAATTGTATATCGCTGGATATCAACTCTCGTTATGTAATTTCAAAAATAATAAACTCGCCACAGGCTCATTTATTATTTTTGAAATTACATAACTCTAGTTGATATCCATCGATATAAATTCTTTCTTGTTATGAAAACTATAATTATGACATGGCATTTTTCATATCACACTTTTTATCAGCCCTGAAGTCTTAATATCGACCCGAGAGCCATTGATCAGGCTCGAGGGATGATTTTATGACCGAGGGCTGATGAAGGACTCATGTGAAATGACAAACGACATGTAATGATATTTTATCACATACTTCAACTTAAAAAGAAATTTTCAGGTAAAATATATTTTGATAAAATGTAGTAGTAGTCATTATTATACCTCATTTGATATAACAATATCGCGTGCAATGTTAATCGATTTACGGAAATACACCAACTTGCGTGTGATAAAACTCCCGAGTGGTGACGGATTCCCGGAAGCAGTTGATAACGCGCTATGTCCAGTTTTGTTGAAATCATCTGGTTCTATTGAGGGTTAAAACTTAATCATATACATGTATGATAAATCCCTGTATCAACCGATATCAAAGTCAATTTCTGTTTTATAATATGATTGAACACAGAACAGAACTTATGAAGGACTGTGAAAGAGAAAATTGAAATTTTGATGTCTTTTCTTTTCAGCTCACCTGACCCTATTGCCATCACTTGGCGTCCGTCGTCTGTTAACTTTTCACATTTTCATCTTCTCGTCTGAAACAACTACAACAAATTCAACAAAACTTTACAGGAATAATGTATAGAATGTCATTTACAAAGATTGCTCATTTCGTTCCGATCCCATAAAAAACATGACCACTAGCGCAGAACATAGTTTAACGTTGGATCCTAAGGGAAAATCACATTTTCATCTTCTCTGAAATCGCTGAAGCAAATTCAACCAAACTTTAAGGGAATAATTTACTAAAGGTCCTTAACACAGCCGCCGTGCGCGGTCCCGGCTTATGAATAGGCCCGCAGCATCCTCTGAGCTTGGAGTATGAGTCTTCCTAACAGAGGACCCCGAGGGAACCCCGGGATATAGAAATAGGACCTAGTATCTCCGGCTTGCGGGGTGTGACCCCTCCTAAACGGAGGCTGACCCCAAGGGTCCCGGGATATAGAAATAGGACCCATTCCGTGGTTGTGCGGGATTAATAAATACACAACTCATCTTTCGGATGGGATGTAAACTCAGGTCCACGTGTTGGAAGAAACGCCACGCTTCCTGCACGTTAAAGAACCCTTGTAGCAAGCTCTTTTTGGGGTGGTCCGTAGGTAATCGGCTACAAGGCTAAATTCCCCGCCCTTGACGATTTCACCCTACTTTTCCAGTGGCAGTCAGATTTTCCCGTCCCATGGCCCTTTCCATACCCAAAAGTGATTATTTATAAACAAACTTGTTCTCGTCTTGGTATAGCTGAAATATTGCTGAGTAGACGTTAAACAATATTCAATCAATCAATCAATCCTTAACACAGATTCCTGATTTCGTTCCGTTCCGATAAAAACATGACCGCCAACATAGTTTAACGTTGGACCCTAAGGGAAAATCACATTTTCATATCCTCCTCTGAAACCATTCAAGTAACTTCAACCAAACTTAATTACTCATTTAGATCTAACCTGATCAAAATATTGCTACCAGTGCGGAACTTAATTAGGTTCAACATGGGACTCTATGGGAAAATCACATTTTCATCTTCTCCTCTGAAACGGCTGAGGCAAATTCAATCAACCTTTACAGGTATGATATACTGAAGGTTATTAACAAAGATTGCTCATTTCGTTCTGATCCGGTAAAAAACACGACTGCCAGCATCGAACTTAGGTTTAACATTGGACCTTATGGGAAAATCACATTTTCATCTTCTCCTCTAAAACGGCTGAAACAAATTCAACCAAACTTTCAAGGAATGATGTACTAAAGGTCCTAAACAAGGATTGCTCATTTCGTTCCGATTCGACAGAAACATAGCCACCAGCGTGGAACTTAGGTTTAACATTGGACCTTATGGGAAAAATCACATTTTCATATTCTCCTCTGAAATCAATGATGCAAATTTAACCAAACTTGACAGGAATAATGTACTAAAGGTTGTTAACAAAAATTGCTAATTTCGTTCCTTTCCGATAAAAAACATAGCTGCCAACCCGGAACTTAGGTTTAACATTGGCCCCTATATGGGAAAATCACATTTTCATCTTCTTCTCTGAAACTACTGAAGCAAATTCAACCAAACTTTACAGGAATGATATACTAAAATTCCATAACAAAGATTGCCCATTTTGTTCCAATCTGATAAAATTACATGGCTGCCAGCGCGGAACTTTGCTTTAACATTGGACTCTTTGGGAAAAATCACATTTTCATCTTCACCTCTGAAATGGCTGAAGCAAATTCAACCAAACTTTTAAGGAATGATGAACTAAAGGTCCTAAACAAAGATTGCTCGTGTCGTTCCAATCCTTTAAAAAACATGCCCACCATCACTAAACATAGTTTAACATTGGACCCTATGAAAAAAAATCACATTTTCACCTTTTCCTCTAAAGCCACTGGAGCAAATTCAAGTTTGAAGCTAATTCAACCAAACTTTACAGGAAAAATGTACGGAAGGTACTTTACAAAAATTGCTCATTTCATTTCGATCCGACAAAAAACATTGCCTCCAGTGTAGAACTTGGGTTTAACATTGGGTCCGGTATGAGAAAGCCATCTTTTTCATCCTCTTCTCTGAAACTATTCAAGCATATTAAACAAAATGTATAGAAGGTCTGGTGCAAAAAATACCCATTTCAGTAGGACCAGACAAAAAACATGGATGCTAATGGAGAACATAGCTAAACATTAGACCCCATTGTCATAAAAAAACATGCATTTGGTCAGGTGAGCGATACAGGCTAGTTCTTTTTTTGTAAATAAATAACTAAGTTAACTGCGAAATTAGTAATTCATTATGTAAAAATCGTATATATAAAATTAATTTCAATTTACAAAGTAACTATAACATTCAAAATCAAGAACTGCTGTTCTTTTCCAAATTTGTTTTACTATCGAAATATGGAATTTTATTTCTATTTTCAACCTATTACAGAGTGATATAACATCCCAGACAACCTCTGAGCTATTTTAGCCCATCGTAGGATGACATAACATTCTAGATAACGTGTGAGCCATTTATTTTTCCCATCACTTTGCGTCTGTCATCCGTTCGTCGTCTGTCGTCCTTCCGTCCGTCAACAATTTCAGAAATATTCTCCTCTGAAACTGCTTGGGCAATTGTAACCAAACTTGGTCTGAATCATCAGCAGGGTATGCAGTTTCAAAGTTGTGTTCGATTAGTCCGAAGATCAAACAGCAACATGGTGCTGCTAAAAATAGAACATAATTGCTGTATTTTGCAAATAACTCGAAAAGCGTTACAGATATAAAAAAATGTCTGACGGTGTAAAAATGATCAGCGTGGCAAGATCTACACAAGAAAATCCAGCTACCCGTCTTGGGGTTATTGCCCCTTTTCCGTTAAATCTTAAAAAATGTTAATTATTTTTATTTTTTATTTGAAAAAACTATAATAGATAGAGGTCAACTTTAAATTGCAAAAATGTTCAGTATATCAAAATCTACCCACCCTGAAATTTTGAAGAAAATCCAAAATCCCTTCTAGGAGTTATTGCCCTTTTTTCACAGAATTTACACAATTTTTGTATTTTTCGTCTTTAATTTCCAAAACGTGAAGTGTAAATTGAAAAAAATGTTTGCCATGCTGTGATGACTTCAAAACTGGTGTTGAAAATTGTCATTGACTGCCATTTTCAAAATGGCCGCCAAAAAAGGCGGGAAAATTCAACATTGTCCGTATTTAATAAAATTGGTTTCCAAATGGATATTGATGTTGCAACTTCAAAACCGGTGCTGAAAATTGTTCATTGAACGCCATTTTCAAAATGGCCGCCAAGAAAGGCGGGAAAATTCAAGTTGTCCATTTTTAGGTCTTTTATAATGAAATTTGGTTTCCAAATAGATATTGATATTGCGACTTTAAATTGATTTGTTGACCTCCTTTTAAAAATGGCTACCAAAAAAGCGGGAAAATTCAACATTGTCCGATTTCAATGAAATTTGGTTTCAAATATAGTGTTGAAAATTGTCATTGCCGACCATTTACAAAATGATGTTTTGATTTCAAGACTTGTGTCGAAAGTGGTCCTTAGCAAGAACGTTTTTGTCAAAAAAAGCCCAACAAAGAAATATAGTAAACCATGATCAGACTTTAAATATGGTGGTGTTCCAGCTACTGAAGTTTTAGAGACTGCAGTTCAACTGTAAAACTTACAATGTAATCTTGATTGTGGCAACTGAAAGCCAAGTGAGCGATACAGGCTCCTGGGAGCCTTTGGTTGAGATATAAGATTGATTTATTTCAGATCATTTGTACATATATCAAAAATGTGAATGATACTTTGATTTTGAATTCTGATAATTTATGCCAAAATTATCAGTTGTTGAACTTGGTCATTTTTACGTCAAATATCTGCCTGTAGGGTACCCTTTTTGTCCAGAGCAAATTTCCTACAGTTTTTGAGATAAAAGGTTTATATTATGCAGATCATTTGTACATATATCAAAAGTGTGCATGATACTTTGATTTTGATATTTGATAATTTATGCCAAAATTATCGGTTGTTGAACTTAGTCATTATTATGTCACATATCTGCCAACAGGGTACCCCATTTTTTCAGAGCAGGATGTCGCCTCCAACAGTTTTTGTATAAAATATGCAACTTCAAAGGAAGGCTAAACATTGCAGATTGTAAAAAAGTGTACTAGTACATTTCAGATATTCAGGGATGACCTCTGGGTAAGATATACTGTCCATGTTGTCACATTGACAGCTTTCCTCTTGTTTATTATTGAATGGTCTCATTGCATTCTAACGCTTTCTTTTGGGGAGGTGTTATGGGTAATTAAATTTTCCTGAATGCATTGTATGCGATATTTTTGTCTCGACCGAGACGAAGTCGCGGAAAGCGAGACATAGGCGTGCAAAGTATGTAAACTCACGATATATTATAGAATCCTTTGATGAAGGAACATTATATTTGGTTCTGACGGCGAACCATATCTAGCGGACATGAGATTGTGTGACATTGACCTTTATTTAGCGGTCCAGTTCCCAGGTTAAGGTTTTTCTTTGCTTAAATTTGTGTCTCAATGACTACAAACTATAATTCAATGATATTTGGTATATAGCTTGGTCTTGGTTCATACATATCAGTCATGGCTTATGACATTGACATTTGTTTCAGGGTCCAGCTCCCAGGTTAAGTTATTTTGCTTAAGTCTTTCTCTCAATAACTACAAGTGATATTTATATAATAGTAACTGACGTATACGGCAATATCGTAATATATAGACTGCAGGAGAGCCATGGTATGGACCAGAGGAATGATATGGCCCAAGCCGAAGGCGCGGGCATATCATTTCTCTGGTCCATACCATGGCCTCGAGGACAGTCTATTTACGATATTGCCGTATAAATCAGATACTGTTGTGTTTATTGCATTGCATAAACCGAATACATGACATTGTTTGTCATTTATTTTTATTTTTCCGTTTGAGAGTGTTTAAAAGCGTTACCATTTTTTTTACTTTATTTATTTGCAAAATGAAAAACTAATAAATGTTACTATTTTTCTAATAAATATAGCTTAAAATATTCCACTTCTGTTATCATTAGTTAACTAGTATACCAGTGAACTCTTTAACGTTGTTAAACTAAATTCTTCTTAAACTGACGTCACAATTCAACCGATCGGCAACTACCGGTCCATATCTGGTATTGACTGCAATTATCGGTCCATACCAGATTTTTTGGACCGATGGCATCAATACCGCAAGAAAGAGAATGTCATGTGATTGGTTTTAAGCCAATAGAATTCCAGATTTTTTACTGATATGCAATAAATCAGTGATATATAGCAGTATATAGCTTGGTCTTTGTTAGTACATGTCAGTCTGCCATATGGCTTTTGATCTTGACCTCAATTTACTGCCCAGTGCCCAGGTTAGGTTATTTCGCTTAAATCTGTTTCTCAATACCTGCAAGCTATAAGTCAATGATATTTGGTATATAGCTTTATCTTGGTTAGTACATGTCAGTCTGCCATATGACTTTTGACCTAAACTTCAGTTTCACGGTCCAGTGCCCCGTTTAAGTGATTTTGCTTAAGTCTGTTTCTCAACAAGGGATCTGTGAGCCCATGATCACTAGAAATACCCCCGCTCCCTTTTAGTGGCCTGCACTGGTTTGAAAATGCATCCAACTATAGCACATAACGACTGAAAATTTACTAAGTCAGTAAACCGACAGGTCTGAAAATGTATCCCACAATATGGCATAACTATACAAACTTCCAGTTTGTATCATTTACCATTGCAGAGAAAAGCTTGGCGAAAATTGTGACGGACGGACAAAATGACTGAAAATTGACTAGGTTGGTAAAAAGGAAGTAGCTGTCCGACAGATCTGAAAATGCATCCCACAATATGGCATGACTATACAAATCTTCTGACAAAATTTCAAGTTGGTATCATTTACCACTGCAGAGAAAAGCTTTACGAAAGTTGTGACGGACGGACAGAATGATACATTGACAACTAGTAAGTCGGTAAACAGGAAGTAGCATCCTGACAGGGTTGAAAATGCATCCCACAATATGGCATGACTACACAAAGCTTCTGACAAAATTTCAAGCTTGTACCATTTACCATTGCAGAGAAAAGCTTTACGAAAGTTGTTACGGACGGAATGACAGACACGGTGAAACAGTGTACCCCCTCCTCCTTCGGGGCGGGGTATAATAACTACTACAAGCTAAGATATTTGGTATATAGCTTTGTCTTCCATATAGATTTTGACCTGGACCCCAATATCATAGTTTAGTATACATGGCATGTTTTTATATTAGATCTGATTCTGAATAACTGTGGGTGGTAGGGCAATATCCTATGTTATGCATGTTGCTCTTAAGTAGTACCAATGGTTTTTGACCTCGACCTTAATTTCTTGGTCTAGTGATGATTGTTTTTTTTTTCTTTTAATTTAGGTCAGTTTCCTTGTAACTATTCATGGTAGGTCAATGATATTTGTTATATTGGTTGGCCTCTTGCAGTACATGATGATCTGCAATATGGTTTTTATCGAGACCTAAATTTCACGGTCTATTGAACTTGTTAAGATTCACAGAATCTATTAGTTGTAGGTTGACGATATTTTGTATGTGGGTTGGCCTTTGGTAATTCATGACAGCTGACCTGTGATTTCATGGTCTATAGTGGGCATGTTTTGTTTTTCTGATTAGGTCAGTTTGATATTTTTAATCAGATTTGGCGACTGAGCAGGGACGGACGAGGCATATACTAGTATTAGGGTCCTGATTTGTTAATTTGTAAGGATTAATATTTGTTTGGTAAACTATTTGTTTACAGTAATAATGACTTCACAAATTAGGAGTTTCTAGTTTATGCTTGTGAAAGATGTTTCTGGAAAACTTGTATGTATAAATGTAATCTCAAGCAGAAAAGTGTTGGGACAGTTAGCTTAATTAGTCAGTTTAATTAGTTTTACAGGATTATTACGCACATCTTTTATATTGGAATTCAACATCTGCTATAATTGTAAATATATAGTTATTTATTCATTGAGGATTATAAGGATTAATTATCTGAACTTATATAATATGTATAATGTAATAATACTGTTCCCGATTTGTTAATATACTTTGTCATTAAAAAGTTTAATTTGAGCCAAATTTGTTATTTATTGCTGACTACAATTTATAGGTTATTTCTACTACATAACAATAGTCATAAATAATTCATGAGCAACTGTTCATTACAGCCATCAACAAAATCAGAAGGGTCTAAAAATGTCTCGGTAAGCAGCCTAAATATTGGACACGATCGAGTGTATAATTACGAGTTATTTTCCTAGGCATAATTGCGGATGGTTTGTAATATATTATGTAAATCGATTATTCTCTTTACATTAATTATTTGGTGGTTGTTCTAAAACAGTAGGAAATCCTGTAAGATTTATTTAAAAAAAAATGACCGTAAGAATTGGTGATAGCAGACACTTTCCAATAACCCGCTCCAAACATTTTTACAGGATGAGTCAAAGAATACCGACCGCTTACAGCAATATCTCATCCCTCAATATCCGACTTCCATTCCTGCATGTCCAACTCAAATAAAAGTACGTATGATCCTATAGGTCACTTGATGCTTTATGACGTGAATGGTGTAATATAGGAGAAAATTGATGTGCATGCATTCTCCTTTACCTTGCAAGAACCTTTAGGGGGTCATGTGATGTGTCGTTGAATAATTTCGGGTAAATGGCACTATAATAAGGGATAAGCAGCGACATCTGGATGTGCATGCGCACTTCCCAACTAACTTTCATACTACTTTTCGATTCTGGTCATGTGAATTTCATGACCTCAATACCGAAGAATGCAAGAATTCTTGAGTAGCCACAGGGTCAACCAGTATGCAAAGTGGATGGACGAACTCAAGCTCGATTGGATCGACATCCCGTTCTCATTCCGATCAATCGATAGTTTTGAGAGGCTTAATCAGGGCATCAAGGTCATTTTGTAATATTGTAAGTATCATAGAGGAAAGATGAAGGTGTCTACACTCTGAGGATTTCCGAAAGAGATGACACCGTAGCCCAGCCCATTGATTCCTTGCTATTAGCTGATGCTGAGACATGACACTATAGCTGGATCAAGAACCTATCTTGACTCCTTACTCCCGGCCAAGTGACAGGTCACAAAGTGCCTTAACCACTTCTCCAGACAAGATATCCTGAACCAGCACATGGATTATTGTAGTCAGCTGAGGGGAGCTTAGTTAGCTCGGTGGATTGGAGTACCTATCACGGTCTATGCAGACTTTGAATCCTTGAAGCCAAGGTTGAGCCTGAATCCGCAAGGTCTTGCGTAGACGGAAGCATGCAGCTACTGGAGCACATGATGAGGACTACTATCTCGAAGCAAGAATATGGCGAGCAATCCAACCAACATGCCAATACTTCAAAGCACGAACCGCCTGAATTCTGCTACTATATTAATTGCTTTGATGAGACGGTATATACAAATGAGCCGGTGATCTGCACATTGCAGCAGAAGAGGGAAGACTTGGGTAAGATCTTCGTTGACAGAATGACAAAGGATATCCGCGATATATATCAGCAGCATGACTTCAAAAAGCTTATGGTGATGACGGAGAGGACAGTACTTCCTTTGCGGAAGCTGCCCAGTGCTTCAACTTCGACCAAGAGCTCGATGAGGATTGGATAAGGAACCACTAACACTTCACGTTTAAGTACAGAGGGATCATGCACAGTGATGCAACCTTACGTACCAGGCGCCACAATTCATCACGGTCATCTTTCATAACTGGCAGACTACGATGCCAGTCTCTTCCTCAAGGCACTTGGCGCCACCGAGAGCAAGATAGACTACATACCCAACTGGGAAGAGCGCTACATTTCCTTCACCAAGAGCCTACCGTATAGCGAGAACAAGGATAAGAAAGGAAAGATTACAAGATGCATTACCAACATCTGCAATTCATCGATAGCATGTCAAAATGCAAAAAGTTTTTGAAGTCACACTAATAGCGACGAGAATATGATGCCGAGCGAATGGAATCCGGACATTTTTAAGATTGGACACTTTGAGTCAGAAGATAGGCGAAGTGATTGACCTGAAATGGTTGAAGCATATAATCACATACCCATATGATTACGACTTTGTGAGCAAGTATACCGGTATGAGAGAGCAGAATGTTAATAAAGATACTCAGCTAACGCTCTCGCATGATTACCAGGACTGCACCATTACCCTAGGTGAGGGTCCGATGCGATATTACTAGCGAAATGGCTTTGGAAAATACTTGGATGGCGAGAAGATTGGGCTAACATATCAGCCTTCATCTCCGACAAACCGTCTTGAACATCAAATATTCGATATCGATATGAAAAATGCGCCCCCGATTCTGCTCTCCTGGTATTTGCCACGAAAATCCCGTGCACGGAATTCGACACCTACATCGCGGACTTAGAGAAGTTGATCGTAGATCTGATGGCCTACCTGCAGTGGGTCACGTAGGTTGAGGGCAAGACCTACCTACTTGCCATCATCAATACGATGACTCAGCTGGGAGGTCGCATCTTCTGGTTCATCGACTTTCATGGGGGAATGAGGGAGATCACGGAGGAAGGAATGAGCTTAACCCAGACCACAAATTTCCACGAAAGTCCAAAAACAATTAAGTGCCAATTATGTCAAGTGCTCCCTGGAAAGTAAGGCTCTGATGGCAGCTCAAGACTACTTGATAGATGACCTATGATACCGCCGCATACCACAACTCCAACGATCGAGTCGGAAAGTAAGATTGCGGAAAGACAGCATACTAGTAACTAAGACTGCATAACTAAATCTCCTGCGCTCTGGTTGGTATAACTACGACCTCGTCTACAGCTTTGAAATTCACTTGACCAGCCCATCTACTAGCTCAAAATAGTTCCTCCTGCTAGACTTCGTTGCGCCGTACCCCCAGGTCCTGATGTGATAGATGTCGCCTTTATCAATCAAGATGATGATGATGAGTTCGACTCCACTGATTATGAAAAAAGGTCAATCATCGATTGCAATCCCCCCCGCTCACCTTTTTTGGACCAACACTAAAGTGTGGTTTTGAAAATGTATATATAGGAATCATCAATAAAAATGTAATTTAAAATTAAAGTTTTTTGCAGTCTGCCTATTGAAAATGATCATCATTACTGTTAGGAATTGGAAAAGATATGGTTGCTAGGTAGAATTCCAAAAAATAAGAGGTCTTTAAGACTTTCAGGGAATTTACCAAAATAAGAATCAAAGTTTTTTGCAATCTGACTATTGAAAATAATCATCATTACTGTTAGGAATTGAAAAAAAAATGGTTGCCAGGTAGAATTCCAAAATTAACAGGTTTTTAGAGCTTCAGGAAATTTACCAAAATTAGAATCCAACGTTTTTGCAATTTGACTATTGAAAATTATCATCATTACTGTTAGGAATGGAAAATATATGGTTGCTAGGTGGAATTCCAAAAATAACAGGTCTTTAAGACTTTCGGCCCAAAATAAGAATCAAAGTTTTTTGCAATCTGACTATTGGAAATGATCATCATTACTGTTAGGAATTGAAAAAAGATATGGTTGCTAGGTAGAATTCCAAAAATAATAGGTCTTTAAGACTTTCAGGAAATTTACCAAAATTAGAATCAAACTTTTTTATAATCTGACTATCGAAATTGTCATCATTACTGTTCGGAATTAAAAAAGATGTGGTTGCTTGGTAGAATTCAAAAAAAAAAAAAACAGGTCTTTAAGACTTTCAGGAAATTTACCAAAATATGAATCAAATTTTTTTGCAATCTGACTATTGAAAATGATCATCATTATTATTAGGAATTGAAAAAGGTATGGTTGCTAGGTAGAATTCCAAAATTAATAGGTCTTTAAAACTCAGGAAATTTACCTAAATAAGAATCAAAGATTTTTTGCGATCTGACTATTGAAAATGATCACTGATAAAATAAGGCACCAAAAAGATATTGTTGCTAGGTGAAATTCAAAAAAGTAATAGGTCTTACAGAGTTTCAGGAAATTTACCAATATAAGAATTATATTTTTGAAATTTAAGTGTTCATACTAGCTGATGACATTAAAGAGTTGCTTAATTATATGATTTCATGTTAGAATTTCTAAAATTATTGGTCTTTGACATTTTCAGGAAATTTACCAAATTTGGCATCGAAGCAAAAATTATAAATTCTTATTTTGGATTCCAAAAGCAATTCAGGTAATTCCCCATGAAAATGTTAACCACAAAATAAAATTTATACATAAAGTTCCAATAATATGCTGAGTACTTATTGTTTAAGTTTTTTGGTCCCTAAAGGGCATGCCCCCAGGGGTCATACCAAATGTCCGCTGTCATTAGCAAATTAGATAAACATAATGGAACTCGTATAGAAAGTTTCAGCTTCCACATATAAATACTTCAGAAGATTTCGCATAGTACTGGATAACTCGAAATACAATTTCGCTCATTATTCCGCCCTGAGGGCAAATTTCAAAATTCCGAAACCTTCGGCACAGACAACTTTTATAGTGTTACTTATACGCCGCTTAAAACCAGGTTTCTGCAACTTAAGGTGTAAGAGGAGTTCTAGCTGAATGGTTTTTTTTTAGTTTTTTTGACCCCCTAGAGGACATGCCCTGAGGGGTAGTATGAAAATTCTGACGCCCTCTGTGAAGTTGCCATATGATATGTGAGTCGATTCCCGGGTTTCAATTTTCTAACCCAAATAGCCTTGGAGATTCATTCCTCCGATTATTAGATCGCGAAAATTCGTTTTCGCCCATAATTTGCCCCTAGGGCGTTCGACAGAAACTCCGAACCCCTAGCGCGCTAGTGCAGATCATACTCTAGCATTGTGCTAAGTTTCAAATTTCTGCCTCTTATAATTCCAGAGCTATCGGGGAGCACCACACACATACGTACGAACGTACGGACGGACTGCATTCATACCCCCCCCCCCCGCTTTCGCTAAGCGGGGCATAAAAAATCTGATGCTCTTTGACGAAGCAAAACAAGTGCGAGGAATACTTCATGCAAGGTCGCCACAACAGCGTCGGTTGCCTGAGCTTCAAGCTGTTGCAACAGACCATCCGCGTAAATGCAAACTTCATCTGCATGAATCGCCAGGACGATCAAAACCTCAACCATATCCACCGCGACTACAGCAGGGACCTATCACTCGACCAATTCAAGAATTTGTGCCACCTATGCTGGTCCGAGTCTCATGGATTTGTGACCATCGACCTCATTAGTCTGAAAGCCACCGGAAAATGCCGATGTTAATAAGAAGGATTTTTCATAGTTCATCCCATAGAGATATCTCTGCCGCAGTTGCTCCTCAAAATCACCCCAAGCAATTTGAAGATCACGGGTGATACTTGTTTGGAGTAGATCATCCGATAGTTGCTCTGAAAAAGTGTAATGATCCTTGCCAGTCCTGCATCTCCAAGTGCATTCAAGCCAAAATGAAGGAGTATTGCGACTGCCAATACACATGCAAGCATGGGGAAGTAGAGAATAAGTAGATACAAGTATAGCCGGTGGTGGTGAGGTCTGCCTTTTCAGATGCTCCTGTGTATCCGAAAATGCCGTGATGGCACGCATCCATATACAAATGAGCTTCATCAAAATCGTGAGCAAGGAGCAGCGCGATGCTCTGACCTAGTCATTGCACGACGAGAAGAAAAATATCGAAGCAATTTAGCTGAAGAAGCTAGTTTCACGTCTTCCCGGATTTGACTACCGACTTTTTCCATGATTGAATCACCCACAGTGTGACGGGTGCTGTTAACAGAACAGGACATGCTTACCTTTTCGGAGCACCTGATATCACTCTCAGTTTCACTGGAGTTCACACTGTGAGTGCCTTTGTTTTGAATGTTGTGATTTCTATTTCTGTGCTTTGTATCTGTCTAACGTCATTGCTTTCTGTGTCTAACGTCATTGTTTTCTGTGTCTAAGGTCATTGTTGTCTGTGGTCTGGTTTTGGTCATGTCTTTGGACATCGATTTTTGTAAATTTCACTCCTTTGTTCCTTCGGTATTCAACTGCCGTTGTTTGGAAAAGCTGGGATCAGTCGACACCTCAGCAAATCATTCAGTCCGTGGTGGAAGCCAAAGAATTAGCTGTCGTGTGGATCACCAATAGTCTACCTCTACCTCCGCCACCTCCATCTTATGTATCTGCCTTCCCTCCTCTTGACTTAACAGATTCATTTCCTATCAGAGAGGATCCCGGCACTATTCTTGGACAACGGACGTAGCACTACCTCCAACTGAGTATGACCAATCAAACCGATCATACCTTAGGGCTGCGATTAGGGATTGGCGGTATTTCTATCGCAAATTCTGCAGTCACCTTTGACGGCAACGACCTCCTGGTCCACGATCATCGATATAAAGGGACACCTGAACTTTGGGAGCTTGTGATGAAGTGGCCCAAAGATTTTAATATAGACGATAGAGGCTTGCGGCGATATCCTGAAAAAGATCCATGCAATTTATCGAAATAACAATGCCCCTATCACGGTCATGACACCAAAGTCCAACACGAGCTACAAGTAGAAGCAAATCGTATGTCAACTCTTAGACAATAATTATCAGGGAGCGGGATTTCTCCCAACAGACCCAACGTAGTTAACCGAACGATTAGATTTATGCACAGAGGCAAACAAGGCTGGAAATACTGATGTCAGCAATTATAGCCATTCTCGACGCCCTTGGAAGTAGGAGGTATATCCATATCTCCAGATTGAGCGACTGCAGCATCGCAACATCCTCCATAAATAAAAATGCTAATCAGGAAACAAGGTTATCGCCGGAATTCCATAGTGAACGAAGACTATTTGACATAGTGAGGAGTCTACTGGGGCTTGTCTTTACATCCAAAGGTGCCAAGACGATTTCCACCACCGGCATCGCACGCGTACATACCTATAGATAAATTACTAAAATTTTCAGCCATCGTGAGGACCGAGTCTTTTGTGAAAGTATCTGGGAGTATATAAGTACTACGAAAACAATTACTGTCGATTTCCGCATATTTTTTTTTCAATATGGATCACATGGTGAGCAATAACAGTGTCACCACTGTCGATGTTTACTATCTCCATCCCCTCTTTGTACTTGAATGTCTCCGAGCAGAGCAAATGCCTCAAGGACTTCAAGCTCGACGTCTATACATCAGCGTAATTCGACCTAAATGTCCCCACCAATATCTAAGCCAAAGCATTAATTATTTCCGACCGCACCCTCCAATTGGAATCAGACGGTCGCAAGATGAGTGTCGCTACTGAGACATATATGAATATATAAATGATATAAAGTTCAGCAGATCGTTTTAAATACAGCCCGAAAGCATGGGTTCTCCCTGGTCATGTCCGTGAGGGATGGTCTGATCGAGACACGATTTTGAAAACCCATCCGACTGGGCCCCGAAAAAAAAGATACGAAATGGCTCTTGCCAGTTTCGGGACCTGCTACCCCCCTCCCCCTCCACGAGAGAAATTGCATCCTGTCATACTCCCCTGACGACAGTACTTCGTTGCCTTTAAGGTGGGTACTATGAAACCAATGAAATCAACGAGTTTCAAAGGCATTTGTATAAAAATGATCATGGTGCTAAAATAACAGTACAGGCCAACTGAGAGCTATTCTTATCGTGCTAGAGCACTTTTAAGTGCATTTCGACGTCCCCAATAGCAACAGAACGAATAGAACTTTACCTACGATGACGCAACCCATGGATATTTCGAGAGCGAAAATATTGTCAGTACCATCAATGGCAGTAGTACCCTGGTGCATAGCAATATCATCAAAAGTAAATACGTCGACGTTATGCGGCAACCCGTTATCTATAACCTTTACCTTCAGGCGTCCCCCGCATGAAAATAATTCAGAATCCTATAAATCTTATCTATATCCCAGTGACCGTCAATACCAACAACTCAATGGTGACGCGTGTCTTGGATCGAGACGGTCTCCCCAACGATCTCCGCGGTGAGCATTTGAGTATGTCAAAACACCTCTTAGCAATAAATAAATAAAATATCAAGATTATGGTTTAAACAACCGAAGATCTAGTCGGAAGAAAAGTTCAGCTCTCAGCTTAGCGCAAGCCGTGTCACGTGAGCATACGCCTATCGCAAGAAACTCTATCAGGCGACGATAAGTTGTTGCTCACTAATTGGCAGATCAGAAAAATCAACAAGCTCAAGCGTGTCCGTGACTATGGAATGATCATGGAGATGACCACCAAAAAGCTGAAGCTAAATATGCAAATAACTAAATAACAAAATACAAAGGAGGAGGATTCCTACCCATTCTTGCCGCCTTGCGATAAGAGCACTCTCCATGGTAGCAAGACCGTCATCCCAGCCTTGGGAGTGGGTGCCTTGAGCGGATTAGGTATCGCCATCAATAAAGCCATGGAAGGTTGGACTGTACCTCAAGAAGGGTGGTCCAGAGTTGCTTGGAGCCTTATTGCAAAGGACGTTTCACTCAAGTCCGACTGCCAAAGACTGTCTACGGCTACGACTTGTACCCGAAGCGTTTGTGTAAGGTCAATGAGGACTCTGTGTTTATCCTAGGTCCTAATAGCCACTTTAAGAATGTCCTCTTCCTTTGCATGCTTCTAAAGACCATGGTGAAAGTGGATTCCATGGTGCGGCTGATTAACTACCGGCTGTCGATAGATGACGCTTCTAGCTCAATGGAGACCACCTTATCTATTCGCTTATAGATTCGCACAACGCAGGCATATTTTTATCTCGCCTGCAACGAAAGTTGCGGAAAGCAAGACAAAGGCGTGCAAAGTACGACGATGGCGACGGTGACGGCGACGGCGTTAACTTTTACTAAATACAGGATATTTTGAAAATCCTTTGATGTATGAACATCATAATTATTTTGTCCAGTTAAGTGCTATCTGACGGACATAAAGTCATGTGACCTTGACCTAAATTGCACAGTCCAGGGACCACGTTACGTTTCTTTGCGTAATTCCATTTCTCAATAACTAGAGTGGTACGTTGATAATATTTAGATTGTAAGTTGGTCTTGGGTAGTACATGTCAATCCTGCATCTGACTTTTGTCCATGACCTCAATTTCACGGTAAAGTGGCCACGTTAAGTTTTCTCATTAAGTCCATTTCTCAATAACTAGAAGTGGTAGGTTGTTTATATTACGTATGCAGGTAGTCTTGGGTAGTACATGTCACTCTGGCAGGTGACTTTTGGCCTTAACCTCAATGTCACGTTTTAGTGGCCATGTTAAGTTTGTCTAACTAAGACTCTAAGTTTTCCCCATCAGAAAAGATGACAACCCTCAAATCACCACTTCAAAGTCGGAGTACGTTATTATCACTCGCCTTTGCTTTTTCATCAAATGTTGTCGATTTTGAGCAGGTGCCATTTGCTTAATGGTCCCTGGTCCATCTCTGGGATCATCCTATTGCACGCACAGACCTTGGTTTTGATTCCATGCCTCTGTAGTGTCAGTTTCATGCACCTCTCAAATGTCCTTTCGTCTCCCGGAATATTTCCAAAGGCAGGTCGCTCCACCTCATGATCGGCTAGCGTCTGGCATCCCTTTGGACCTGTGCCCAATGTCTCAACTCCTCCGTGACTGTCTATCTCTTGTGATTCTAAATCTATAATTAATTGGAGCATACAAAATCTTTAACCTGTTTGGTGGGTCGGACACTTTTTCGATTGCTGTGAGAATGTTACGATTAGCTTGCATTCCAAAACCGGTATTTAGGCTTTTATGCAGGATTTCGGCTTGAAAATGGTGAGTACACAGGAGTCGGAAATTTTATCAATATATCAATACAAGTTCAAATACGAAGCCCCACACAATGAAGTTTCATGAACGTTCGTGAAACTTCATTGTGTGGGGCCTCGTATTTGAACTTGTATTGATATATTGATAAAAATTCCGACTCCTGTGGTGAGCGCAGCAAAATTTAATTTTAAAAATAGAGAAAAAGAAGCAGTCAGGTTAAACAATCAAATTTAAAGATTACCCAGCATTTCTGATAGTAACTTAAGCATACTATAATG
This sequence comes from Modiolus philippinarum, assembly GCA_002080025.1. Lineage (NCBI taxonomy): Eukaryota > Metazoa > Mollusca > Bivalvia > Mytilida > Modiolidae > Modiolus > Modiolus philippinarum. The sequence continues at coordinate 42,254 of MJUU01027833.1, forward strand.
CGATTTCCTATCTTTTCCAGGATGGCTTCAGGTAGTAAGCAGATATGTGATATATGTAACCTACAACATATAACATCAAAAGCTGCCCAGTGGTGTCCAGAGTGCGGAGAGCATTTTTGTGAGAAATGTAAAGTGCATCATGCACTTTCAAAATCAACAAAAATCCATGAAACACTGGCGATTGAAAATTTTATGAAATTACCAGAGTTTGTTCGAGATACGAAAATCATCTGTTCCGAGCATGAAGAAAAATTCGTTTATTTCTGCAATATACATGACTCACTTTGCTGTATTGAGTGTCTTAACGTTTCACATAAAGGATGTCGAAATTTGTTGCCGATACAGAAAGTAGTGCGAGATGTTAAGTATTCTTCGTCATTTACAGATCTCGAAAACACAGTATCGAATATTATAACCAATATTGACAGCCTGATTGGTGACCGCACCGAAAATTTAAACTCTCTGTTTGAAGACAAGGCACGGTTTTTGGAAGCTGTGCAGTCAACCAGGCAGGAATGCAACATGATACTAGACAAGCTAGAAACTGACTTAACTAATGAAATGCAGCAAAAATGTTCTGACAAACAGACTGGCTTAAACACAATTTTAACAGATTTAGGTGTTCGCAAAAAATGTATCGGGGATATAAAAGAAAATCTTGACACAATAAAGAAGCACGCTTCTGATATCCAAGTATTTTTGGCCATGCAGGAACTAAAAAAAGTAGTCCGCAAAGAAGAGAATAAAATGGAGAAATTGTTTGAAAGTGATTCTCTAAAATGGTGCAGTATTTCGATGAAACGGACACACTCCAAAATAAATATAGACGACATGCCATCGTTTGGCTCAGTCAATATGGAGATTCATCCACCGAAAGTGTCACATAAAGTGCGCAAAATTAAAGAGGCACAGATTGTCGGAACCGTTTCGACTGAACGAGATGTCGTCAATATACAGTTGAAAGAAAAGGCAAGAGGTACAATAGAGACGGAATTGATCACGGATTGTTGTATTTCATCAAATGGGAATTTGATATTTTCGGACAGACAAAAAAATCGCTGTGTAATTCTACAGAATGATGGGAGATTTATAACAAATATAGAATTGCCATTTTCACCAATAGGAATTACAATGGTTTCAGATAATCAACTTGATGTTACAACAGATTATTTGTTAAGTGTCAGCATCGTTGACTTAAAGACGCGTGAAATTGTAAAAACGATACCTGTCGAAACTAAAGCAAGGGCCATTTGTTTTAGAAATGAAATGTTGATCTTGCACAATGGTGAAAATTCATTTGAAATGTTTGACCCAAATACTGGGAAAAAGATCTCAGAAATCCCTGTTCCCTCTTCTAAGGCATTGTTAAATTTTTGCAGTTTTCTAAATGGTGAATTATTCCATGTAAATTGGGAACACAATAAGATATACTGTCGTGATTTCAGTGGCCAACTGAAATGGGAATTTCAACATAGAGAATTACAAGGTCCACATGGGATTACATCTGACCATTCAAATATTCTCTTTGTGACCTGTTTTCAGTCCAAAAATATCATTGCAGTGTCAAGAGATGGTAAATCACACAAAGAGGTAGTCAAGCCAACAAATGCTTTTTCTAGTGCTGCCGCTACACACTATAACGTATCTAGGAAAGAACTACTTATCTGCACTGAGAACGGCGATGTGTATTTGTATGAAAGCTCTTGAATCTATTTCTTTCATAAGCTCTTGAATCTATTTCTTTCATATTTTCAAATCATTATTGAGAGCTAAACAAACAATATATATATATATATATATAGTAAAAAATTAAAATTTGAAAATGCACTAAATTATATTTACATTAAAAATGACAGGATTGCTTCCAGTGAGAACAAAATTGTCAGGCTCAAAGATTACGTAAAAAATAAACCAGGATCAGATGTTCCTTCCTTGCCCCCCC
>MJUU01027837.1:6352-18008 GCA_002080025.1 Modiolus philippinarum
CTTCCGAACCCCACCCATTTTTTTTAAGTCCGCATACATCCCTTCTTCAAAATAAAACATGTTAACACGAGCATGACCTGCACGCACTTGTGGAACTTGGCTCATTTTTAGACCCACCTACCGAAATTTTGGAAAATTTCGTTTTTCGTTCAAGTTTTTCTTTCAGTTGCTTCAAAATGTTGACAAAATGCCTTGAAGTTATAAAAACGAGGTTTCAAATGATTGCTTATTGTATGAGCTTTACAAAAAACCCAAGTTTTCACAATTTTTATGCCCAATACGTCCCATAGCGCAATTAAACGTACCCCTACCCCTGAAATATTGACGAAAAAGCTGATATTTTCATTGAAATTCCGTAAGTTTGATGGTCTAGAGAACCCGAAGTGCACCTCAATTTCCGATTCTGAAAATTGTTTTTAGCTTTTCAATCTATTTTCTTCAATATAAAACAGGTTAAGACAATGTTAACATATTCTAAATGACCAAAATTTTATTTTCAAATATAGAAAATACAGGGATCTTTGAATAATTTCGTTTTTGAATAAGTTTTGTCTTTCTTTTACCTAATATTATTTTTTAGTATTCAAATATCATTTAAAATAGGTATCAAATGAAAGCTTATTATATTTGCTTTACAACCTCAACAAATAATGGCCGTTTTTAGGTCATATATACATCATATATCAATAAAACTTACCCCTACCCCAACAAATGAAATTGTCAATTTTTTGTCTATTTAAAAAATAACCAGAAGACGAAAAATGTGTGTTGTATAGGACAATGTTGCATAAATTATATTATGATTTTATATTTTAACAGTCATTTGTTGACTTAAACTCAATTTTTTCCCGAAATTGGTGAAAAATTGGAATTTTCAACATTTCAGAATTGTCCAAAGTCCACTGCTATATCGTTATATATGCCAGATCTGGAAGGTCTTTCTGCAACTATGCCAATTAATTGTACCAAGCGACACATTTGGTGTCTTAAAACATTGCTAAGAAAAACAAGGAGTGTTAAATGTGACTCTGATTACAGAAAATCTTACCCCTACTCCTACCCCTACCACAACAAATTTTCCCTGAAATTGTCATTTTTTTGTCTATGTTTAAATAAAAATAACCAGAACACGCAAAACATGTGCTGTATATTACAATAATGCATGAATTACATCAGAATGTGGTATTTCAACAGCCATTGGTCGACTAAAACTCAATATTTCTCCCAAAATTGAAGTTTTAGATAAATTACAATCAATAAAAAGACCAGTTTCGTCTATTGACAGTTATGGTTTTTCTACACTTTTTACAACCCTTCCACATAAATTGATTAAATCAAAATTGGGACAACTTATTAAATGGTCTTTGAAATTTTCTGGTCTACAGTTCATTTGTTGTAATAAAAAGCAAGGATTCTTCTCTAATATCATTTACAATAATCATAGTTCCTGGACTTGTGATGACATGATTAAGGCACTGAATTTTTTGCTGGACAATATTTTGTTCGTTTTGGCAACATCGTTTATCGACAGGTCATTGGAATTCCCATGGGTACAAACTGTGCACCTCTCATTGCAGATCTTTTGCTGTTCTGTTACGAATTACGAACGGGACTTTATGAAAAAACTACAGAATGGAACCGTACAAAACAGTGATCAACTTATTTCAATTTGATAACAGCAGGTACATCGACGATATCCTTACTATTGACAATCCCCAGTTTTTAGACTATGTCGACCTCATATACCCGCAAGAACTGAAACTTAATAAAGCAAACGATGATTCTAAATACTGCCCATTTCTTGATCTTACTATCATCATTGACTCTGGCAAAATTAAAACTAAAATTTATGATAAAAGGGATGATTTTGATTTCACAATTACTAATTTCCCTTTTCTTGATGGTGACGTTCTTGCAGCTCCATCATACGGGATGTATATATCACAACTAGTACGATTCGCACGCGTCTGTTCTACTCTTGACGACTTTAATGAGCGTAACCTTACTATCACATCCAAACTTTTACAACAAGGTTACAGATTTCATAAATTGATTAACACCTTTAAGAAGTTTTATAGAAGATATGAAGATTTGATTTCTAAATATGGTGCGACTCGCAAACAGCTTATTACTAAGAGCATTTCTCACCCTCGATTTTATGGAAATGTTGTTAAAAAATGTCAAAAACTGATAAAAAAAAATCCAGAAAAACTCGGACGTAACTTACATTCTTTACGTAATAGGGGATATTGACAGGATATTCTTCAGGATTCCGTTAAATTGGCTTTGGGATCCAATGACCTGAAGATATTACAGGTATACTGGCCTCTCACTGATACTACCGATGTCTACTGAAATCTATGATTATTCTTTACCAAACCCTTCGGGGAGTTTTGAGTTTGATCTTTATTCCGTAGTGCGGCAGTGTTTTACCAGCAGACTAGGCTCCTTGAGCTAGCCGGCAGTTTATAGCGGCGAGCACTCCTCGACCCATCTTTCTACATTACGTTTTGTCTTTTTCTTTCCTTCTCAAGATTGTGGTCTTGAAGTTAGTAGTCTACCTGTATTGGGTTTTATTTGTATGTTTTAATATACTATAGGGAAACGGGATAGAGAAAGGGGAGGTTTGGGTACCCATAAACCGGTTTAACCCTACCGCTAGCTCTTGCTACTGCCGGTACCAAGTCCGGCTATCCCGAGTTCCTATCGTTGTCCATGTTTGTCTTTTGTCATTTTATTGTTTTTCTCGTCATGTTCCCTGGTGGATTGTGGCATGTGATTGTGGTTTATGGCCATTGTAGGTGTTTCCTGTTATCTTTCTTATATTAATTGTCCGTATTTCACTGTTTAATCGCAATATATATCAAAGCTATAGAATATATCTGCAGACATGCCAATTAATTGTTCTAAGCAATACATTAGTTGTCTGAAAACATTGTTAGAAAAACAAGGAGTGTTATATGTGACTCTAAATACCGAAAATTTTACCCCTACCCCAACAAATTTTCCCTGAAATTGATGTTTTTGGGTCTATGTTCGCATAGAAATAACAGGAACATGCAAAATGTGTTTTATATATGACAATGTTGCATGAATTACATCATGATTTGGCATTTTAACACCCATTGGTCGACTAAACTCAATATTTCTTCCCAAATTTATGAAAAATGGGAATTTTCATCATTTCAGATTTGACCATAGTTAACTGTTCAATCGCAATATGTATCAAATCTATAGAATATATCAATATTCCAATTAATTGTTCTAAGCGATACATTAGATGTCTCAAAACCTTGTTTAGAAAAACAAGGGGCGTTGAGTGTGACTCTAAATACCAAAAATCTTACTAATACCCCAACACATTTCCCCCAAAATTGTCAATTTTTTTGTCTATGTTGGGATAAAAATAACCACCACACGCAAATTCTGCGTTGCATATAACAAAGTTGCATGAATACTATCATGATTTGGTATTTCAAATCCCAGTTGTCAGCTTAAACTCAATATTTTGTCTAAATTGATGACAAATGGAAATTTTCAGCATTTCAGATTTGTCCAAAATTCACTTTTAAATCGTTATATGTGGCAAATCTGGAGGATTTATCTGCAGATATGCCAATTTATTGCCTTAACCGATATATATGTTATTTATAAACACTGTTTAGAAAAATAAGGAGTGTTCAGTTTGACTCTAAATACTGACAATCTTACCCCTACCCCAACAAAATTAAACTTAAAAATCTCCAAAACATGACCGTCTGTACATATAAATGAACAAAGCATACTAGTGTTTTACTTTCTTTGCAAAAGATGCATTTGATACATCATAATACGTAATTTTGACACTAAAATATGGGTAAAATTGAATATTTTGGACGATTATCGTGAAAAATGGGAATTTTCAGTATTTCAGAATTTAAATCGCTGAATAACTGCCCATAAACCGGACGCATGATCTTATTTTTGATATATGGTAGGCTCTGTGTGTTTGGTGAATAAACGGATATGGAGTAAATGCACATGAGACAAAGTCTCTACAAATACATGGTAAAAAACAAGCAAAGGAACAACGCTTTTATTGTTGTTCTTCATCTTGATGTCACCATGAGGCCTTCAACAATGAGCTTTGCTCATACCTTATAGTAAGTTCAAGACGGCCCCTAGCACCGGTTTAAGCGGAATTCTTTGCTGATTGTCGAGCAACGCTACATCTATGTCTTTCTAGGTCATGGGTGCGGGATTGTCAACAAACATCAATTAAACTGGCAAAGTGCTCTTACAATCACTGTCATCCTTTGCCCGACAAAAGCACTAGTGTCTTAAGCTAGTGGACAACTACAACATATAGACAAACATTGGTGTTTGAAAATGATATTTCATTGGACCTTTATACAATGTTTAAGCTTTTCAAGCTGAATAAAATGAAATAAATTGTGTTGAATATATGTGATAAGGGATAATATGTTTGTAATTTATGGTGACTGTAGTTGGTCTAAAGGGCTTAAAAGCATGCTTTCTAATTGTTTAGATATGATGAAACGATATTTAATCAACATTTTCAAGTTATATATCAATTTTATGCAGTATTTGCATCTCAAAGTCAAAACAGCAGAAATTCTGAAAAACGGAAAATTCCCATTTTTATATAATTTCGGACAGAAGAGTCGAAAAGAGACCTTTTGAAAAATTTAATCTACTGAAATGATCTTCTGCATGTCAGTTTTAGTGAAATACACGCTAGAATTCCCATTAAACATTATCTTTTTATCATTTAGAACCTGAATATTTCAAATTTTCTCTTAATTTTTAGGGGGATGCTAATTTTGACATTTATGAACCTATAACACATCTGAAACTAAAATTTTTGCGTACAATTTGTTCCTAACAAACTCATAAATTATTATTGCATCGGCAATTATTAAATACATATTCAGATTTTTACGACCTTAAGTCAAAAAGTTGAAATTGTGAAAAAATCTAAAATTCCGAAAAATTCCATTTTTCAAAAATTTTATACCGAAAATCAAAATTTCATCCACTTTAATGGTTTTATTTTCCAAGACTGTATCACAACTGATAAGTTATACATAAAACTAGATCAAATGACGAGGGTTGTTTATCTGAAAGGAATTGACAGCCTAGAATCGACATTTTCGCAATTTTTTGCAGGGGTAGGGGTAGATTTTTTGTATCCCCAGATCATAAAATGGGCGTAAAGTACTCATACTTATGTTCATTGTAAAGCATATTGAATTAGCTTTAATATTTGATACCAAATTTCAGTACATATTACTTATCTGTAAAAAATTATGGAGCTTAAAAGATGAAACTTATGTTAAAACGAAAATACAATAATTTTTCGGGTGTACTATAAAAGTGGCCCTATACTGTCTATGCGTGCAGGTTATGTTCGTGTTAACATGTTTTATTTTGAAGAGGGGACATAGAAGGACTGAAAAAAACCGGTCTGGTTCGGAAGTGGGGGTGGTGCACCGACAGTGTTTTCAGCCCACGGACTATAATGTTATGGTAAGTTTAAGGCGTCTCATATATTTAGCAAACGAGAAATCGCGATTTTAATCAGGGGTTATAGATGTAATTATGTTTATGTGAGTACAAAATTGGAGGTAAAGGTGAAGCCAGAATACTAAAGACAATTTCACATATCGTTAAAGGCGTGTGGTTTGTATCAAGAGTCGAAATAAAGATGATTTTAGATGTTCGCTATGTTCATAGGAAGGTTTAAATTAAGGTACGCTTACCACGAAAACATAGACAAGGCACTATAAGATCTCTACAACAGATATGTCATGATGCATTGATTGTATAACGGACTGAATAGATGTAGTATTTACCTCAAGTTTATTTTCAACCAGATGTTGATGTTTTCTGTTATCCACTGATTTACATTTATATTGAAAAGAGGAGATAATCTTACGGTTTATGAACGCTAAAAAGGTGGGAAATGTAATTTTGAAAAATTTGAAAGTTAATATTCATGAAATCAAGACAATACCTTTCTGTCTCTTTCAGATACACGGTTCGCTTAGGTTGTTCCAGTCTACGAATTGTTCTTGGTTTAATTGATTGTTTGAAGACCAAGTTCTGTGTTGCACCTGAATACTAACCTGTAAGCGGATGATGATCATGTAACCCCCTCTGCTGCAATATATATTTCAGCAGATATCGATATCAGTTCATTGATAATTTTGCACATGATTCTCTCCTTCTTCTTTCTGATAATGGTTTTCAATTTAACCTTTTGATCATGTCCGAGACAATAGATGTTCTTTCGTCATTATTGTCGACAAATCTTGCTGCTCTACGTTGGATGGGATCGAGACGGTTGTTGTCTTTTTATAACTATGTCTTCCACATTGCTGATTTGCAGTCTACAGACCTGAAAAGTGAAGTATGGGTTTGTTTCCTCAAATGTTTCTACGAAGTAAACCTAAAGTAGAAGTTGACCGAAGTTAACAATGAAATGATATGGAGTAAATGCATTTCAGACAAATTTATGATTAAACCAAAGGGTTGGACGGGGGGTGTATTTCTCCTTTTCCCCACCCCTTGCTCCTTTCTCCCGTACCCCATCTCCTTTCTCTCACCCCTCTTTCCTATCTCCGTTGCTCGACAACGACACTCACATAAAACACGCACAACATTAAACAACCACAGGACAGTCATCGAGTCAGTTGCAAGAAAACTTGGCATAATAAAACAAAGAGATGTGGGCACCTTAAACAGAATGATCGGAATCAAATCTGGATATTACAAAAAAATAAAATTCCTAAATTCAAAAGAATGATAGTGTATCCATATGAGATATTCTCTCGAAGACAAATACACCATAACTGAAATGTATAGAGAGCATACATTTCTTGCACGGGGAATCTTTTTCACAACTTCAATTTATGTAAGCTGACATGTGCACGGCTACTGTTTGTTAGGTGTGTTAGTATTAGTTCAATACCTTGTATAATTTATTATATGTAACTGATGATGATGTGTCTGTGTTTTAAATTTGTTGTGTGTGCTATCTAAGAAGCCTTTGTCTTAAGTATTTAAATAAGGAAATAGGTTATATTTTCCAACCGATCGAATTTTATATACGTAAATGCTTCAGCATATTTAGACCATTCCAAACCAATTTTGTTCTTTGGGTATTTTCTTTTCTTTTTTTTTCTTTTTTTTTTTTTTGAAAATAGAGTAGCGTGTGAACGAAATTTTTATTTCGGTTTATTTTCTGTATAAGTATAATTTTATCAAGCAAAGCCTAAAATATTATGAAGAAAATGTGTTTTTATTTCAAAAATATAGAAATTTGCCTGGTTATTGACTAACGAGAAAACAGGATTTTTTTCACCTAATAATTCAAATTTTAAATTGAAATTCGGAAGCGACCATAAAATTAAATATTCATAATGATACCTTGTTTAATGAAAAGCGAGAAATCTTGAAGAAAAGGTAAATAGTAAAAAAAGTTGTTTTTGTTTTCTCAAACTTCAAACTTATAGGGGCAGTAAAGTCCAAATAACATGAAATCAAGACCTTGTCATTATGGTATAAACTGCTGCTATAAGTCTTAAATAAACTTGCACCAATAAATTTGAAATGAATCAATCTTGTTAAGGGGGGTAGAGCTGGCATATGGGAGATAACTCTGTTTTTCACTTTTCTGTTACTTACATAAAAAAATAGAATCATTGCGATAGGTATGATCAAAATTTTGAAATTGTGAATTTTTTTTCGCACAGCAAATAAATATTCATCCACTTTAGTGTAATTTGTGCACCGAGCGACAAATGCATTTTACCTGTATGCTGTATAAGACAAGGCTTGTACATCGAACGACAAAAACTTTTTCACCTGTGTGGAAAAAAATTCATGTTTTGACAATATTATGGCTTTGACATTTAACACATTCTGGGCACACAGAAGCTATAGTTAGTCGTCATATAAGCGGGAGGTTTATGCATCATTAAACATGGTTTAACCTTCCATTTTATTTATAAAATGCCCGTTCCAAGTCGGGAATATGACGGCTTGCCAAAAATGTTCTGTGTTGGGTTGTTTCCCTGATTCTGTCGTATGTTATACGGATTTTCCTTACTGGTCTCTCCCTTTGATGGATTTGGACTTTTGTTGTCACTTTTATTTATTGTCATGAAAATAATCACCCGACATCCGGTTTTTTTATAAGCGTATATACTTTACATTTTTGCAATTATATCTAAAGATAATAAAAAATATGTAAAAGTCAGATTTCTTGAAAGGGAGATAATTGAATGCATAGATTCGAGAATTGTATTGATTTTTGCAATCTTTATTCTTAATTTAAAAAAATTGGAACGGTAGAGTTTTCTCAAAAATATGTTACATATACTAGTTTTCTTTATATTCTCAGTTTTTTTGGTGAAAATTAAACGACTCAGTTTTTTACAAGAAGTGTTCAATACTGATCAAACTGACAGAGTAAAATTTTCAGCCTATACTGTCCAGAAAACCCATGTATTTCAGTTCAAACCATTAAAATTTACTATCAATATTCATGCTTACATTCACAAACGTTTATACTACAGAATTTTGCATTTGAAATAATTTTATATCAAATAACAATTTAATTAGAGTTAATCTTATACACCAAATCAAGTCCCGAACGAGCCATATAATATAAGGAAAAAGGGTATCTTTGATGATCAAAAGACAGAAAACAGGACGGTAAACATTATTGAAAATTTGTTAAAGTCGACATGAACATGTGTACTTTAAATATTGAAAATATAAAAAAACTAGAGAACACGGATGCCCCGCCGACAAATTTATCACAATAGATAACCTAAGTCAATCAGGCATAACAATTAGTTCCTGGTCACTGAATCATCAGGAAGTACCATTACAGATGATTGTTCAATAAACTTTTGTTGAATAATGGAAAGTATTAAAAAAAAAACATACTTAAGTCGTGGAAACATTAAATGTTGGTCAGGTTATAAAATTATCCACGAATTATATAGTATTCACCAATTAAACATCTAGCTGTTTGAAATGTTTAATGCAAAAATTTAACAAAGTCATTCAAGTATAAAATGGAGGTTAAAGTCAACAAATTGTCAAAAAATTGGATAGTTCTCACACAGATGAGTAATTTCATGACACATCATAATGATATTTTGTGTAGTTGTTGAAATAAGTACATAAAGCACAAAATTTACCAAAAGTCACTCAAGCATAAAATGTAGGTCAAAGAAACTTAATTGGCCTTAATTTGGATAGTACTCATCAAGTTGATTTATTTTGATGCAACAACATTGGGATAGCATGTTAAGTTTTTGAGACAGGGACTTAAATGCAAAATTTAACAAAAGTCACTCAAGCGTAAAATATATGTCAAAGGCACCTAATTATCAATGATTTGGGTAGTACTCATCAAGACCGTCAATTTGATGAAACATCATTCAGGTATAATCTGTAGTTGTTCAGAAATTGACTTAAATGCAAATTAGAACAAAAGTCACTCCAGCGTAAAATATGGGTCAAAGCCGACTAACTGTCAATGTTTTGGGTAGTACTCATCAAGGTAATTAATTTGATGAAACATCACATTGGTACAATGTGTAGTTGTTGAGAAATGGACATTAACGCAAAATTTAACAAAAGTCCCTCAAGCATAAAATATAGGTCATAGCTACCTAATTGTCAATGTTTTGGTTTGTACTCATCAAGGCAATTAATTCGATGAAACATCATATTGGTATAATGGGTAGTAGTTGAGAAATGGACGTTAACGCAAAATTTAACAAAAGGCACTCAAGCGTAAAATATAGGTCAAGGCTACCTAAATGTCAATGTTTTGGGTAGTACTCATCAAGGCAATAAATTTAATGAAATATCATATTGTTATGATGGGTAGTTGTTGAGAAATGGACTTTAAAGCTAAATTTAACAAAAGTCACTCAAGCGTAAAATGTAGGTCATGGATCCCTAATTGTTGGTGAATCTGGTAGTACTAATCAAGGTGCATGTACTGATGTATTATTATCAAAATACTACAAGAGGTTACCAATATATGGACCTTAACGCAAAACTTAACATCGGGACGGACGGACGGACGGACGTACGGACAAGGGTAAAAGTAGTATATATGGGAAAAATGTGTAGGTTTTGCTCACATTTGTTTTTTTTTCCAACACTTAAGACTTTGCTTTAAGTACTTCAGAAGTATATAACAAAAAAACGTGTAGGTTTTGCTCAAGACCTGCTTTAAGCACTCCCATCAAATATACCTGAAACTTGGCGTTTAAACAACACCATGGTTTTTATTCACCCAATTTACAGCAGCAAAAAAGCACGACAAAAAATCAAAAAATTTGACCAAACTTTTAAGTAACAAATTTTGAACTTTCTTCATTTTTTTCCGGCGGAGTTTTAATCTCACCTATTTTTTTGTTTTTCCTTGTAAAAAGTGCTCATAATATTTAAAATACCTTCAAATTCTTCTCCAGAAATTTTCTCATCTTTTAAAGCCTGACTTATTTCGTTTGCAACCTTAAACTCAAACTCTCTTGCCAAAGCAATTCTTTTCTCCAATTGTTTTTGTCGTTTTTTCTTTCTGTTGGAAAACGCATTTAAAATAAGAATAGTAATAGAATTTATTACAGCCAACGAACTCAACGGAGCACCAGCCATTATACCAAAACCTGAGGCCGAAATACCGACTGCAGAGCCAATTGTAATAATATTTAAACTAGTACAAATGGTAAGCGCAGATGATATAATGTTGGCTGTTCGTTTGTTTTTTTTCTAGTTTCTTTTCACATGTCCGAACTTCTGAACATAAATCTTGCTTCAAGCTGTCCAAGGCACGACTTCTAAACTCTGTCTTATTTTTATATAAGAAAGAAAATAATAATTTAGTAATAAAAAAATGTTTAGAGGAACACAGTTCTGCGATCGATACGAGTATTGTAACTTTTTACTAGACACTCCCATAAGAACTCCCCCGAATAGACAAGCACAAGTCAAAATGGATTACAAATTTAGCATAAACGATAGGGCTTTGTTTTATGACTGGTACAATGGGTATTTTTTGATCAAGTTCAAAGTAGATAAACTAGCTGACGGAACAGCACCAGATAATGACACAGTATCTGTTATTTCAGATGTAACCAATTTTCTCAGTCAAATGACAGTCAGACAAAATGGAAAAATAGTGTACGACTGCAACAACCTATCACTTGCAAATCACGTCAAATCACTACTCACACTTTCAGACGGATATGTGAGTAGTCTAGGCAAAAACAGCTTTATTTACCCGGATAATGTTGCAACTACTGATGACAATTCAGGGTTTAAGGCGAGAACCGCGCTCACAAATGCACTTGCAGAGGTAACAGCAGAAATACCACTGAACAGATTTTCATTCTTCCAATCACTAGAACAAAATCTTTTACCCCCAGCACAGATGGGAATAACCGTAGAAATAAACAACGACAATTACTTGCTGTTCAAGGCCTTTGGTGCTGATGACGGTAGAGTTGTACTTACACACTTTGAACTTTGGATCCCCAGACTAAAACTGAATTCTGTCGGTCTGTCGACTGTACTTAAGAATTACATGAAACCGAGGCGGTGGACATACCTAAGAGAATCCATT
>MJUU01027838.1:31154-78362 GCA_002080025.1 Modiolus philippinarum
CGCTAACCACTACACCACCAAATCCATGTTCAAATTTCGGTTAATTAATATACTTAACTCTCATATTACGTGTCAAAATAAATTTGCAGCTCACTCTATTTTACATCCCTTTGGTCTCCCACAGAGATGGCGTGGGCAGTGTAATCTGTCTGTAATATCTGTGCATTCGAAGAACAGCCAAATCCCTCGGTGGGAAGGCAATCTCGATATTCCTTTCTCTAATTCTAACCCCGTTGGGTTCCTACGATAGACCGTTTTATATATATACATTTTTTTACGATCACTTATCGAGAGACGTTGAGAAAGCTAGTATGTCTAGTGAAAATCTCGTCATTTGATCAATTTAGGTTTTTAATTGCCTAAATCTCTCTATAATTATTTTATTTTGATGTTGTTGTGTATCACTTTAGACTATATATTTCAAGTTTGTAGTATGGTTGAGAAAGGCTTAAATTTCTCTAACTTTACCACACTTTAACACCAGGATATAAGTAACTTTCATCTATACATATANTAGTTCTGCACATTGGTAGTTCCCTCTCCGGGATTCGAACCATCACTGTTGTGACATCTATGGCAACACCGCCTGCACTACGTCCAGCGCCCTAGATCACGCGGCTACCTAGGCTATATAAAAATATAGCTTTCGGTAACCGGGTGATACCTCCTCGTAGGTTTAATCTAGGGTTGTAACGCAGTACATGATGTATAGGTGCTCGTGCAGATCAGCTGCGTGTATAGCAGAGAGGATTCAATGTCTTTCGACAAGGAATGCCGCCACACAAAGTTATAATTTTTATATAGTTGTCTGAAGTATGTGACAACCTGTCCAATGGATAATATCGTAGGACATTATACTGGGCTTGATGAATTATGTATATATACGTCTGAAAATCAGCCCAACATTGTTAGTTCTGCACATTGGTAGTTCCCTCTCCGGGATTATATATATATATATATCAAGTTTGTAGTATGGTTGAGAAAGGCTTAAATTTCTCTAACTTTACCACACTTTAACACCAGGATATAAGTAACTTTCGTCTATACATATATATAGATTTTTCATCGTATGAAAACGGACATGACAGAGCAAGAATTTAGAATTTTATCCTGAATCCAAGGATAACAAACATAAACGTCGAAGTTGCTGTGTATTTAGTTTCTACACAACGCCATTTCGACAACCTATGTATCTGCAGTGCAAGTCAAATCAAAACATTTGGAAAGCTGATAGAGAATAAACAAGAAAAGGATCTAAATCGAAAAGCCAAGGTCCGTTAGGGGACGACCATTTGATTCTGAGGGGGGGGTGGGGCTGGCAGATTTTGTAAATAAAAATTCTGTCCCTGAAAAAGTAAATAATCTAAATAATCTGGCCTGCACATCCAAGTAAATAAATAATCTGACCTTAGATTTATTGGAACGATACGATTATGTTATTAAAAATAAAAATTTTCGCGAAAAATAAATATTCTGGCCCGCAAAATTTTGAAAATAAATAATCTGGCTCGACCGAAACTGCCAGGCCCCTCCTAAGAATCAAATGGTCGTCCCCTTAAGGACAGAGCTATGCAAGAGGGAGATACTCCTTAGTTTTAACTTAAGTATTCTTGAATTTAGATGTTGCAAGTTTCCAAATAGAATCGGTTTTCGGGCCAGTACCGAAGTACTGGCTACTGGGTCCTTTAATACACAAGGGGATTAACAGTCCACAAGCACAGTCATCGGCCTAGTGGAAATAAAGAAAAAAAATCGAAGTTACTGGTAAATAAAAAATCCGAAAATTTAAGAAAAAAAAATAAGCACCTAACCTCACCCAACTGCATTATAGTACTATCCCAGACACTGGGAACTTTTGATCAGAATAAGGAAGATCCACGAATTTCCATGAGAATTTATTCTAAAAAACGCTTAAGAAAAATGGCTCTGCATTTTTCAGAATATTTTTCAATGGATGTTCCTGAATCTTCATAAGGCGGAGTCAGAGTTCTCAATGTGCGAGATAGCGGTATAATTGAATGGTTACTATGTTCCGTAATTCGCCAAGTCGTGACACATGTTTTATGGATGAAATATTTTTATAAATACAGAACCAAATATTGTATTAAAGATACAGATATTCCAACGTTCAAGGGAGTGGCAAAAGTTTCATTTCAAAGAGATGTACTTTTACGTCATGACATCATGAAATGCTGCCTAAGGGGAAAGAAACACACTTTACACATTGAAAGCAAACCACATAGACAGTGTTTGTAGTGTAATTGATTGACAGTACTGTTATTGCAGATTTTACATTTGATTGGTGGGAATCAAATGTAAAATCATCTAAGGGCAGTCGTTCTATACATACTACACATGCAGTCTTGTGTGGTATGCTGTCAATCAATTATCAACAATGTTTCGTTCCCTGTGGTCAGTCATTAGGATCTCGTTGAAATATAACTTTTGCAACTCGCTTGACCGTTGCAATATACTGAAACAGCTGGAAACCCAAGGAACTACCAAATAATTTCGAGGTATTGAATTGAAATATTTGCTTAATAAAGTGAAAGGTGGAGGGACAAATCTAAAACCTACACTCCAAAAATGTATTGTTAATGTCCAAAGCAGGTGAACTCACGGTAATTTCGATTACACATGGTATTATTTGTCGATCATCGATGTCAACACCCTTTTTCCTTTCATGAACGTCTGTATAATAGGAAAAAGAAGGGAAACGGGGAATGTATCAAAGAGAAAACGACCCAAAGGGGAGTTATAACAACTCAAAGCCACCATAAGATCTTCAATGATGAACGGTGAGGAAACCCCACACCCAACGGCAGGTCGGAGTTGGCCCCTTAATAAAGAGTAATCAAGTTCAGCGAAATAAACATCATCCTAGACTCCCATAGACATAAAGTGAACTAACTAGAAAACAGACAAGACACACAAAGGCTTAATAAATTTCCTGACTTAGGACAGGCGCAAACCTGCTGCGGCGGGGTTAAACTAGTTTTATTGGGCCCAAACCTTCCCCCTATAGCCAATGTGATAAATCAAAAAACAATCGTAACAACAGTAAAATTCAGTTGGCAACAGGACTGAGTCAATTGTGAAAAATGAAACTGAAAGAACTTAATATACGGACATAAACATGATATCACAAGAGACTACTAGCAGTTAACTGACATGCCAGCTCCAGACCCATTACCAACTGACAAATTAAGTTATGTACCCTGAGTATACAGCTTCCATCAAGATCCCTTCCTGTCAGGAGTTCAGCATAATAATTTAATGTATATACCGGAATACATAACCCGTGTCCATACAATACTGATTTTAGAAATTTAGAATGTGTTTATTAAAATGCAAAGACCCTATCAAAAAATCAATGTTAATACCAAAGAAGGCTATACGTAATGACTTGACGACAATACCGTAATTATAACCCTTATGAATTAGACGATTTAAAGGGTTTTATAAGTTTGTTAGGCGAGTTAAAGTATTTTTTACTCTTATGTAAAACATTGATGTGAAATGCCAGCCTTGATTAGATGCCGGTTTACAGGTTGCATTGTATTTATGAACTAAGTCTTTATATCGATGATAAAATTTAGTAAAGGTTTTAACTAGTTTATGATAACGAAAACCTTGATTTAATAGTTTTTCAGTTATGAAAGTTATAAGTTTATTTGATTAGACCATCGTTTCATTTCTTAGGTGATGTAATGAACTAAAGAACCAAATGTAAAAATGCGGGAGAAGCCAATGTTGCCGAACCTCTTGACAACGGATGATCTGAAGGAATCTATAGAATCTCGCTTATACAAACGTCGATGGATTATTATTTTCGCTTTTGCGTTCTATCTCTCCGTCAATGCCTACCACTGGCTCCATCTCAACATCATCGGTGACGTCATATTGACGTATTATAATTCAAGTTTGCCAGACGACACGTTACAAAAGCATCAAGCATTAGACTGGTTGTCCTTAATTTATATGTTAACGTATGTTGTACTCATCTTCCCATCGATGTGGTTCCTCCAGAGGACAGGACTACGTGTCGCTGTTTTATGTGGTTCGTTTTTAAATGCTGTCGGTGCATGGATCAAAGTCGTTTCTGTTGCTCCTGAACGATTTGGTGTTCTCATGAGTGGTCAAGTGGTCTGTGCTGTTGCTCAAGTTTTTACACTTAGTTTGCCTGCAAGAATAGCAGCTGTATGGTTTGGTCAGAATGAAGTTTCCACGGCAACAGCGATTGGTCTTATTGGTATCCAGGTAAATCTACTTCTTTTAAACTTTCATAGAATTTTAGTTCAAATTCAATTGAAA
This sequence comes from Modiolus philippinarum, assembly GCA_002080025.1. Lineage (NCBI taxonomy): Eukaryota > Metazoa > Mollusca > Bivalvia > Mytilida > Modiolidae > Modiolus > Modiolus philippinarum. The sequence goes on from MJUU01027838.1 coordinate 35,469, forward strand.
ATAAATCTACCATATTTTGATTACGAGAGTGCATAGCATACCAACCAAAGACTAATAATTCTTTGATATGAAATTCAGAGTTGATTTCCGATAAAGATTTTCTCATCCCTCCTACAACTTAATTGAAACGTCAAATTCATGATTTTTTTCAGATGAAAGTAGTTGTAATGTTTTAATGAAATACCATGTCAATTTTAGCCATATTTTAATTACAAATACTTAAACAAAACCACCAACAAAAGCGTAATAACATAAGCTATTGCAATTGGGCAAATGTTTACAAAAACGTTTAAAGATGAATCAAAGAATTCTGTCCGAAATAATTTTAATTTGACTCTTAAGTACACCTTAGAAGATAAACGAGTGTACTAGAGCTCCGTGTACAAGCCAGAAATGTCAGTTTTATGAATTTTTGACACACATGTATTTTTTGTGTCGAATATATGTGTATTTTTATTATTTGTATAGGCTGGCAATGCACTTGGTTCTGTTGTTCCACCATTACTTGTGCAGTCCAGTGAATTCCTGGGAGAAATTGGTTATAACTTGTCTGTAATGTTTTATATAGGAGCTGGCGTCTCAACGTTTTTATTCATCTTGCTTTTAATAAGTGAGTATTCATTTAAAAATTGTCATCTGCTTTATTTCTTTATATGAAATAATAACAATTATTAAAAGAATGAAGTGAAAAAAATATAGCATCCTTCAAATAAGAAGACTTCAGAAACAGATAATTACAGACAAAAAAACTTCTTTTCAGTGATATAAGGGGGATATTTTGAAATCAAACCCAATAAATTCTACTATGGTTGGTTGACCAGCACCCTCGTTGGATCCAAGCTTCGGGAAAAAAAAAACCCGAAAAACGGATTTCAATGAAAAATTGGAGTACTGCATCAAATCTACGAAATAAAATTTTGCACGAAATTTCAAAATTTGTCACGAAGAAGAAGGTTAAAAACCCGGACTCTCCTGGGCTGCCAATACCACACAATACAACAGTCTTGCAAGTTTACATTTATAGACTATAAAAAGCATGGAGTTGTCTCATCCGAACTCTCGGACTTGGCTATTTCTTGGCTATCCGAATGAGTTCATACGTACTACTACACTGATGTGAAAACAAATGAATTTTGCTCGCAGAGAAACGGAAATTTACCAGTATTTTTCACAGGTTGCAGCCATCATTCTTTCATTTTCGTTAATTTAATAATGTATATTTTAAACGATAATTTTCTTTTATTAGTTTTCAGGTCAAAGCCACCTTTGCCTCCAAGTAAATCTGCAATGAAAGCCAATACCCGCACTAAAGCAGATATAAATTATGCACAGTCTTTGATCAATCTTGCTAAAAACAGGGACTTTATTCTCGTTAGTCTAATATTTGGCAAGTATTGAAAGGTAAAACATTGACAACAAAAATCTGAAAAAATGAAATTTCCAAACAAATTCGTAAATTGAAGTGAACATCTCATTCGTATAAACATTATGTAAAGTATGAAGATTGTAAACGGAGTTTTCACATTATATGTATCCTTTATGTAAATCACAAATTTCCACTATCGGGAAAGATTGGATAACATTTCTGATTGTTTACAAAGTTAAAGATACATGTCTTTAATGAAACTCAAACCGTTCTTTGTAGCTCCATTCAAGGAGCTTCAGGGACAAACTGGAGGTGGGGTTAATTTATATAAAATATGTGCCCTATGTTGAAAACCCGGATAATAGAAAATATCTCTGACACAATTCCATAAAGTTGAGCATACATCTACGATAAATATACAAACATTCTGTGAAATTTCAACGTTCAGGGTTTACTATTGAAAAAAAAGTGAATCGATTTCAAAAACGAAGTACTACATAACATTCACCATGCTATATTACTCAGATTTGTACTCCGGGCAACTCGACCAAAAATTAGTCGACATGTTAATATGATCTGTAAATTCAAATTACGAGAATATATTGATTTTGAGATTGATATTTTCCGGAAGATAAAGCAATGCCAAATTATCAACAAGTATTTCAACATCTCTCATTTACCAGAAAAAAAGTTGTGGCCCTTTTCAAATTAAAATAATGATATTTTTATAACGTCCATTTCCAGAAAGTTTCAGTTATAAAACTATGGATTAAATCTCAACAAGAGCATAAATGTCTTAATATATGGCTTTTCAATTGTAGAAGTAGTCCGAAATATAATTGTTTCAAAGGATTTGTATATAGACGAATTTCCAATTTCGTTTTATGAAGGAATTGCCCCGATTTACCTGGGGTAAATCGGAGTAAATTGCGTCACGTTACATTGTGACGTCCTAAAATCTATATTGTGACGTCAAAATTTTCCAATTGGAAACTCGTCTATTATAAGAAGATTTCATAACATCGACAAAATGAAAATTTTAAAAATATTTCAAATTTGTATTGGGAAATTTATGCCACTTTTACTATTTTATGTGCTATGTAGTAATGGGTTGAGAGGAAAAGAATGTCATATCAAAGTATTTTCCTGAACATCCTTGAAACCTTGACCTTAATTTTCTGGTGCTTTATCTTACTATAGGGAAACGGGACAGATAAAGGGAAGGTTTGTGTACCTACCATCGGCTTTTGCTAGTGCCGGTACCAAGTCCGGTTGTCACGAGTTCCTATCGTTGTTTTCGTTTTTCTTTTGTCTTCTTTTAGTTTTCCTGTATAGTTCCCTGGCAGACTGAAGCATGTGCTTGTAATTCTCAGCCATTGTAGATGTTTCCTGTTTTTAGTACATTTAATAGTAGTTAGTTTGAAAATAGATACATATTGATGTTCGGGCTTTCTATGAGTATTTGCTTTAATAGATAAAATTACAGATAAAAATAATAGTAGTTGCAAAAGTATTTCAGATGGACTCAGTAAAAAACAACGGCAGTATAATACCGAAGAAAAAAGGGTGATATTGTTATTGCAACGGTCAAGCAAGTGGCAAAAGTTTCATTTTGAATAGATGTAATTTTACATCCCAAGCCGACGTTCCGAAAGACTGCCTGCGGAGAAATATACACATTTTACACATTGTTAATTTATTGACAGCAGACAACATAGATCGTGTATGCAGAATAACTGATTGACAGTAGCGTCTTGATAAGATTTTAGATTTGATTGGTTGCATAATATTAAAACTATCCAATAAATTTAAAACTTCTCCGGGTCGCGATTTAAATCAATTGATCGCTGTCAATCAATTATCAACAATGTTTCTATACCTGTGGTCAGTATTTGCGAGCGTCGGCTTGGGGTGTGAAAATTGAAACTTTTGTCTTTTGTTAGTACATCCCTCCTCTTTGTAGGAGCACCGTCTATAAACGTTATAAGACGCAAAGAGGAACATTTAACAAATATGCACCAAGCATGTTAATGTGAGCATTGCCTTCCTTAACACAGGTTGACTTACCTTGAAAAGTCGTGAAAATGTGATAATGTGATGACATACGTACCAATCACCAAATATGAACAAAAATCGAAGTGCAAAGACATAACGAAATCAGAGTTAAGTAAAACAAATAAGAACATTCACGTTGAAAATAGTGCAAAAATCTTTAAACATGGGAAAAAATATATTTCCCCCATAATTCAGTTATGATAGGGAGTGACTAATATTATCTTGATTACTTGGAAGTCGATAGCTTTCTTTTTCATTTTGTATTAATAAAATAATTTTGAAATGTGGCAGAAAAAAGACACAACAAAAACAGTGTTGTCTTTAAAAACTGTGTAAAGAATTATATAATTATATTCCTGATAGAAAAGTCCTGTTTTTTTTTATTATTTAGAATGAACGTAATTCTTACAGCCGAATAATATTCACTTTCTTCTTCAGCAATGAATGTTGGTTGTGCTTATGCCATGTTTACACTGTTGAATCCCATTATCCTGTATTATTTTGAGGTAAATACTATAAATAGCAAATAAGCATCAAGACATATACAAACATAACCTAGACACATCCTTAGGTATTTGATGACGTTTTTTCCTGGTTACAATTTTTGTATCAGTTATTTGGTTAGTTCTTTATTCGTGAAGACGAGGTCGCGTGAATTGATCATCTTTGTGTCATCTCTATTAATGAAGGAAAATGTTATTCTACATTAAAAAATGAGAACAAAAACTTAGATTTTATTGAAATTAATGACCGAATGTATATATTCGTTACCGGTGTGTAAGGTTTATTAATATTAAATGAATGATGAACTGTTTGCACTCTTGGGGAGACATTGCCTTTATATCGTCAATGCGTCTGTCTTTGCAGACAATAGTTTTGTTAAATTTTTATGTCTTGACAATTATCAATAATCTTGTTGCTGTGTTATCAATCGAGAAAAAAGGATATTCTATCATAAGTATTTAATTAATTTACAATTTCATGTTACAGAGCCATCAAAAGGATGCAGGAGTGATTGGTCTAACTATGGTTCTCTCAGGAACAGTTGGGTCTGTTTTATCAGGACTATGGCTCGATAGAACAAAATGGTTCAAGTAAGATATTCAGTTTTCAAGACGTGTCACACTGCATTTGATACTAAAAATATTAAAAGTATTTTGAATCAAAAACAATCAAAACACATTTGAGAAGGACAAGATACACCAGTGGACGTGCCAAGAATACCCCATTTGACAAAATTGTCTGTCAGAATTGACAGGCGTGTATTTCTAATCATATTTAGGCTGCATACCGAGTTTCAAATCGATCCCTTAGTAGAAGCCCTTCAAATTCGACGTAACTTAATATTGCTACCAAGTCCAAATTTTATCAAACCGAAAGTACAGGGCCAACAACACTGACAATAGCAGTTCCTTACAACTAATGACAACTGACGGACGAAAAGGTTGAATGCGGAATAACCTTTTTTGTAACGAGTGGTGGTATAATTGTAGGTTGGTTTCTAGTCTGACAATTGAACAATAACAACTGGCATGAAGAGATAAAAACATGCATAAACGAGCATTTGAAAAGAAACTTCCCACAACTAAAGACCGAACTTGGTTTTCACTTAGTGTGTGCAGTGGTGCAGATAGCCATTTCGACCACTGAAATATCTTTCGTGCAGATCAAATCAAGACATTCAGAAAGGCAAAAGAAAATCAAAAACGCAAAGTATTAATTTAAAGCTAATTGGGAGGCAATAGTCAATAAGCCAAAATCGGCTAAAACGGGGCTCCGCACAAAGAAGATATTTTATAGTTTTACACAAAATAAAAAAAAAATCTATACTGATATTTTTAAAATAATATCGGTAAATGAGTATTATTGACTAATGAGCACGTGAATACTATCGTGGACTAACAGTCCACCTGTTGACAAAATGCAAAATGCGAAAACAATGGACAATAACACGGCATTTAGTGAATTTGCCCCCAAAAATCAATGCGTTTGTTTATGCATGTTTATATTGTCCTGTTTTTCTGTACTGCCAGGAGAACATACAGTTTCAAAACATGTAATCATGTACAAGTGACATTTAGTTTTTGTTAATAATAACTAGGCACTGACATTGATGTAGTTTTATGTAACGGGTAAAGGATGCTTGTAGACATATATATTAAGCACTATTTTGTATGCTATATTTTTGATTAACAAATACCTAGCGTAAGTCTTGCCATTTCTTCACTTTGCACATGGACAAGACTAAGTTTTTAATCATTAAAAGGTATTCCTTGAACATTAATTTGGTTGAAACATTAAACTGCGGTTAATTAAAGTCCGCAAAGAAATGATATGAAGTTGCAATAACTTCAGTCTTCTATACGTAGACAAAATATTTGCTTTCCAGGAATTATCTGAATTACTAGAATTGTATAGAATTGCATGTTTGACAAATTAATTTTTTGGCAATTAAATAGGCTCAGGAATAGTGTTTAACTACAAAGCTCATTGTTGACTTCAAGATGAAGAACAACAATAAAAGTGTTGTTCATTTGCTTGATTTTTACCATGTGTTTGTAGCGACTTTGTCTCATGTACATTAACTCCATATCCTTTCATTCATTACTTTAGTATTTATTTATTCGTACCTTCATTATAAACCAATAAGATATATTTTCCGTAGAGAGAGAAGGTCATAATAAAGCTGAATGTTCTGATTTTATTTGGTAGGAGTTCTGCAGTTGCAATATATCTGTTCAGTTTGGTAGGAATGTTGGTGTATACATTTATCCTAAGGTTTCAAGTTTTATGGTTAGTCTACCTGTGCGCTGGTTTCCTAGGGTGAGTTTGATAACTTTTACATTTTTTTTGTTTTTCATATTATAATTGTGGTCAAATCGTGGTTTAGAAAAAAGATCTCTCTATTACACAACTCTTAAAATCCTGGATGAAGAAATTATCTTTTTGATGGATAAAAATGGCTCTGGCGGCCACATACATTGAACATTAATAGAATTTTTTCAACTTTTGCCGTAATGTACATAATTACGTTTCTTGCAATGATATTTACATTCTCAAACAAATTTCAGCAAAATATTCTAACTGTTAATGACTAACCTAATACATTTTGTTCATATAGTTAAAATAGAAATTCGAGTTTGTACCCTACATTTCAAATCGAATACTTTCTTAAAATATAATTAAGACCTCTATATGATGAGTAAATACTATATTAGGTGTAGCTATATATTAACTTTATTAAACAAGTAACATTGTAAGAAATTATATAAAGCAGACGGAAAACAACTTTATCAATTACGGGTGCAAAACATAACTGTAACAACATCATAAAATATGTGTATGGAACAGTATAAAATTGCTCATTCATGTCTGTGGACAGATGAATTTTAAGTAGAGATACTCAAGCTATGACAGTGAAAAATGACAACTCTTGGCATTACAACAGATATACATCTGAAGGAAGTTGCTTTTGTCCAATGATGTAAAGGCACGGAAAGTTGACTTCTAGTGATATAAGACGTTACAACAGTGCTTGGTTCTTAACAGAGTTTGACATTTTTTTTATTCGACCAAGGTGTCTTTCTTATTTTACGTCAGTGTCTGTGTCTCAAATGAAAACGGACATTTTTAGCTAGATTTCACGTCTTCACGGATTTGACATAACCGGTTTTGACTCACTGATAGTGTGACGGGTGCCGCTAGTGGAGGAGGACATGCTTACCCTTCCGGAACACCTGATGTCACTCCCGGTTTCACACTATGAGTGCCTTAGTTTTTCATGCCGTCTTTTTATTTCCGTGCTTGTAGCTGTCTCACGTCCTTGTTTTGTCTTTGTTTTTCTCTGTTGCCGTTTTTGCCATGTTTTTGGATTTCGATTTTTGTGGTCTTCGCTCCCCTTGTTCCTTTGGTATTCTACTGCCGTTGTCATAATAGGCCTACATCTACAAACGACTACCAAAGCAAAAGGGAAAAAAGGAAAATTCTGAAATTACAAAAACCAAAACATGAAAATTCATATTTAACACAATGTGAGACAGCATAACAAAGACAAAACGAATGTACAAAAAATGAACGAGAACGGCACAGTGCTAAAGCACTGGCAGTGTTAACCCCTACAAATACTGGAGGTATCGTCAATACATTCGGAAGGGTAAGCATGATCTACTCCACTCATTACATAAATGCAGGTCACTTCAAATCATTGTATACAAATCAACCTAATCACCAAAACTTTTGCGTTTCACTATGAAAATTACTGTACTCAGCTGCGTTTTATAAAGTCTAATCATTTTGCACTATTAAAGCAAAATTAAGTTAATTTTGCTTTAAAAATTTAATTAACTGAGTAACAATAAATTTCAATTTTTGCAGGTTGTTTATGACGGGTAACCGTCCAGTAATGTTCCAGTTAGCTGTAGAAGTTACATATCCAGAAAATGAAGGCATATCTTCAGGATTATTAAATGCATCTTCTGAGGTAAAATTTTATTTCCATTCTTTTGAACATATGGTTATCGTTTTCATTACTTTATAGCAGATTTGAATGTAGAAAAGACCCTCCTCAAAAGAGTTGAGATGCTTTTAAACTTTATGTCAGTGCATTAATAGTTGTTTAAGTTCACTTGCTATTTGTTCCAATTGTCTTAAAGCATACAGTGTTTCATTTCTTACACAAAAAGAACACAATTAGTTAAGTATAGATAATTAAATACTGTAAACCAACTTATTTTCGCGAGCTATTTATTTTCGCGACTTTCGCGTGAGTGAAAATATCGCGAAAATAAATCGTCGCGAATAGTTATCCTTATATAAATGCATTACCAGAAATAGAAAAGCGCGAAAATTAATCTCCGCGAAATTCACACGAATGGACAAAACGCGAAATGAAGTATCCGCGAAAATAGGTTGGTTTGCAGTATTTCAAAAGTTAAACATTACAACATATTTCCTATCCTTTCTTCTTTTTGCAGGTTGTAGCCATTATTTCCACAGTAGGTATGAGGACACTGATGACAAAAATAAGTATTTTTGCAGCTAATATCGCTGTTTGTGTGGCTTTGCTTCTAGGAACAGTCATATCCGGTAACTATACTCTACAACATATACAAAAATGTTCTTGAAAGTTCTGATGCAGACCAGATTCCTCACTTATTATGATCAGCTTTCCACTTCAAAAATGTAACTAAATAACGGTATTAATAACTTCATTCCTTACGCAAAAATGAACACAATTAGTTTCGAGTAGATGATTTAAATATTGCAAAACATTCGATCGTTATCTGTTAACATTCGATTGTTCAACAAAGTACCGTATAGCGGGTAATTTTCGCGAGGTTCTAATTTCGCTATATTCGCAAGGTCTCTGGAGGCGCGAAAATAGAAACTCGCGAAATAAAAATCAATATATTTTTATACATGTCTTTCCCTTATACAATTTTCCTTTCGCGAATACCGAAGCAAGAACGAGAAAAGGGGAAATTCTAAAATCATAAATCCAAAATCACGGCAATTCACAGCAACACGAATTGAGTCATTATCTGATTTGAAAAATTGTACATACTCCAGTTTTAGTTGAAGGAGCTGTCGATCACCTCAACATTTGTCTCACCCTATGTATTAACAGTTCATTTATTTTACCTAAATATTTACACAAGAAAAAAACATAATAGATAAATAATATTACATAACAGAATGGAAAGATAGTTTTACAAATCCTACAATTATTGAATATTTATGAGGTTCAAATTTAATATGAATGTTTTAGAAACTGAGGAAAATACATGTATTGTTTATCTTATGCTGACATTTGAAAATTTACTTGACATTTGAAAAAAAATAAAATCTAGCATTCCTTTTTCAGCATTTATACGTGCAAAATATAAAAGACAAGCAGCTGATAGGGATGTAAGTTGAATCTTAGACTTTTAAGTACAACAACCTTTGAACAAAATTATAATTTTTCATACCCCGAAAAGGAAGACATGACAGAAAAGTGCAAAAGCAAAAAACAACACACAGAGACAGATAAGCTTTTTCGTATCTGTCTATGGGTATTTGACCATCGTACATACATTGTGTTCTGCCATGACAATTTTATATACATCAATTATAAAGAGAGCGTTTGATGCCAAGAAATACAAAATATATCCACTAAGCGATGGATTATCTATAATGAATAGAAAAAAGAAGGGAAACGGGGAATGTGTCAAAGAGACAACGACCCAAAGGGGAGTAATAACAACTGAAAGCCACCATAAGATCTTCAATGAACGGTGAGAAAACCCCACACCCAACGGCAGGTCGGAGTCGGCCCCAACATTATTATTTATAATGACGACTATTCATCCTAATTTTTTTAAAACAAAGCACTTGAAATTAACGAATATGCAATAGGATATAAATCATTCTGTTTTAATTTTTTTTACTATTTTTTTTCTTTTTGTTTTTTTGTTTTGTTTTTGTGTTGTTTTTTTTTGACAGTTTATTTGCTGTATTTGCGTCGTCACTGTGGAAGGCTTTCAGTATTACTTTCTGTAAAACAGCATTGATAACTAAATTAACTAATTATTCAATATACTACTCATTATTTCTGCAAACAGAATTATCCATCTTCTAAAGTCAAGCGTTTGAGGTCCATTCCCTTCACCATAAGGAAAAAACGTGGACCTAAACCACTTGACTTCAGAAGATGGAGTTAATCAAACAACGATGTCCTCTTTTCCGTCAAGAAATGGTGTAAGCCCAAGGCAGGTCTTACAGTACAATCAATGCAGTTAACAGTGTCAAAGTTTCAAAGCAAACTAAGCTGAAAACAATTTAGCTGAATATATATAAACAAATGGAAGAGTCTTGTTTCAAGGAGAAGTTAGTAATTTTATTCGCTGTTGAACTTTTTATGTTGCAAAATGTATTGTAACAAAATGAAAGTGGGTAAATAAAGTCGTTTTAACAGATACTGGACATTCTAAAACGGTTAATTTATTGATGTGACTGTTTTGTATCTTTCAGATGCAGATAAAAACAGACATGGAAATTGAAATAGAAGTAAATGAGAAATCTAAAATGACTGAGTGTTAATAATTAGGATTTTAGGTCTTTCAAGGATTCTTTTATATGTATTATTACAATTTCTCTGACATCAATCGAATCTCGTTGAACTACATATACAGAAAATTTACCACAGTGCTCAATTACTGAAAATTAAAGGTAACATGACATTCCATTTTTTGCACTCAGTATATCTGTAACAGCACTTCGTTATAAGTAAAAATCGTTGATGTAAAAGTGACGAGCTATCAATCATAGCTACCACTTGAAATACTTAGTATTATTTCGAATTCATGGTACCGCTAGGATGATATCTCTGATGACTTTTAATTTATATTTATTGATCAAGAAAAGGAGAGACACAGGAAAGTGTCAGTCAGACATCTACACGGACGGATAGCATAACAGTATTCAAGCCACAACTCTGAGAAATGTCTTCTTAGGAGTGCGACAAGTTGCGTTGACCAGAAGAATGTGTTCTGCTTTGCATGCATTATCCGTGAAATGAGAAATTTTATGTTCAAAATGGTAGCCAGGAAGAAGTCGTTTCCAATAAGATGAGATAACCCAATGATCTGATGATCTAGTCTGATATAAAAATGCAGCCAAAAATTTTGAGATTTTAACAATTTACTGGTTAATCAACTCTTGGTGGCAACCATAGAATTTTCGAAGTCTCTTCTTCCTTACTGAGGATGACATCCTTAACATGCTGGACGTTTTTATCGTTCGTACATTTGGGGAGGATTAATATTTCAGCAGACAATGGGTACCTATTGTGCTCCAGATCTGTTTTAGCATTCGTTTAGAGTCGACTGTATGAATAACCTTCTGAAAGATGACACGAGAAAGCACGTCAGGTTCTTTGATTTTAACTAATGTTATTTCAGTCAGCTTGAACTGAAAGTTACTGCATATGTAAAAATCGGCTTCATTTGAAAGATATGTTTCTCAAAATCGACGTAGAATGACGACTTCAAATTAGAATTTATGACCAACGTGATGCTTTCAATCTTCCAATCGAGAATTTCGCTTACATTGATAGTAACATCACATCTGCCCATATTCGGCCTATATGAATCTCAGCCGATATTATACGCATCCTCCAAATACAAGTTCTTCTCAAGCAGATGTTTATTGCTAGCCACAAAACTACTCCTGAAGGATGTTCGCTGGTCAATTTTGAAATAACAAGGATATCAAATGAATGTGATTTTTTGATAGACCACTGAAAAAGAAGTATTTTAAGCCAGAAAAATTGATAGGTTACCGATGTAATTTTTGAGAGACGAGTGTTTCAAAAAATGGCGGGAAACTGGACTCCTCTGCATTTTTCATAGTTTTAACATGAGCAATGTATGACTAATTAGGAATGTGACAAAATAATACTAATGGAATAAAATTTTTTCAGAATGCTCCAATAGATGTAAAAAACGAAATTAAGGAAAAAAATTAGGGTGTCATGGGGCAAAAAACTATTATATTTTTTCATGGGTAAAATCAGAGGAGTCCGAAAATTTGAGTTAAATGCACTATGACCAGCGAACATCCTTAAAAGAGGAAGAATTGAAATCAACACTCCATAAATCCTATAGTCACCTTCACCAGTTTGTTGACAAGTATAATATAAAGTTTCGCAACTTGCGACCGATTTTTTTTTTAATTTCACTAGATCCAGCATTCATTCGTTTCGTCTAAAACTACCACCATGACTTATTCCTGCCTACTATTTTAGCTTTGGACATATATCTCACCTATTCATTTATAGTAAGAGACGCTCACCGTGTAAACGCTTCTGATCTTAAGGAGTGCATGAGGACATGTCTTTCTAACCTCTCATGCCTTTATCTATTGAATACAGTATGACGCTCGAATATCCTTACCTTTTATGAAGAAATAGAGGGATATTGAGTAAATGTTCTTGGGACAACATCCCTATAGATACATGATAAGATTAAGCAAATGGAACTACGCTCTCATTGTTGTTGTTCATCTTGAAGTCACTATGAAGGCTTCAGCAAAGAGCTTTTACCTCTACCAACACGCCAAGAGAAGTTAAGATACCACACAGCCACCAAGAAAGGTAAAAAAAAACTAAAACATATACATCTTTTGAAGTTCTTTGATATTTAAGTATGTAGTTACTGATGCACGTGTAAAATCTCGTTTAATAGTTTGTGAGTAGGATAGTATTGGGGGGCATTATATTTGTATCAAGCATAAGCTAAAATGATTGCTTATATTTTAGTTAAAAAATAATACATCCAATAGTTACCTTTATAGTCAAAATAAAGTTGTGAATGTATAATTTTACTTTGATGTTGCTTTTGATAATATTACTGAAAAATATGAGACAGAAATTATCAATGCATGGATATGGAGTTAACGCACATGGGACAAAGTAAAGTCTCTACAAATACAAGAGTAAAACAACAATAGAACAACGCTTTTAGCTCACTGTTAAGGCCTTATGGTGACTTCAAGATGACAAACGACAATAAAAACGTTGTTCCATTACTTGATTTTACCACTTTTTTAATGTACATTTACACCATGTCCTTTCATTTGTAATTTTAGACTAGTTTTCTCCCCTGCACTGAAGAGTCCATAAAAAGATTTCTCGGGCGAAAGAAGTATGCTCTCTGTATATTTCAGCTATGATGTACTTGTTCTCGAGAGAATTTCTCAGATGGATACAATATCATACGCACATGATTTTTGCATTTAATTTTTGTAATTTTCAACTGTTATTTGCTAACATGTCACTATTTAAAAATGCCAAGTTTTCTTGCAGTTGACTCGATGAGTGCCATGATCTCAGTATTTTATAATGCAAAGTTTTCTTGCAATTGACTCGATGGGTGCCATAATCTCAATATTTTATAATGCAAAGTTTTCTTGCAATTGACTCGATGGGTGCCATAATCTCACTATTTTATAATGTCAAGTTTTCTTGCAATTGACTCGATGTTTGCCATAATCTCACTATTATATAATGTCAAGTTTTCTTGCAATTGACTCGATGGGTGCCCTCTAGTTGTTATAGGTATGTTGTGATTGTCATCTTTTACTCATTTTGACCATCAACGGATGACAGTGATTGTACGAACACTATGAAAGTTATTCTTATGTCTGTTGACAATCCCGCATTCATAAATATAACAGCATGGATGGAGGGTTGTTCGACATCTGGGTTCTGCTGAAATAGGTAGTTGAGGCCGTCCTGAACTTCCTACAAAGTATGAGCAAAACTCATTAATGAAGGCATCGTGGTGATTTCAAGATGATGAAGAATAACAATAAAGGCGTTGTTTCGTCGATTGGGTTTCCCATGCATTTGTTGAAACTTTGCCTCATGTGCATTAACTCCATATCCTTTCATTAGTTTCAAGATATCTGTAAAGAAAACCGCACTGTAAATCCGAAAAACAAACAAATCAAGGAAAACTAGGAGTGGTGCCATCAGAAAAAATGGCCATCCCCGCACTCACCTGTTTGACACAGAAAACAGTTGTTATAGACCTTTGGAGAAATTTCCCTCAACATTTTAAAAAAAAAATTATTGATAGTCACTATTTTTACTAAGAAAGATTACAAGGATATACGGTTGCTAGGTAGAATTTCCAAAAATGAGTTTTCTTTGAGACTTTCATGAAATTTATCAAATTTGGAATCAATTATTTTGAAGATCGAATTGGTGAAAATGTTAGTCCTAATTGAAACTAATTACTACATGTGTGGTTGCTGGGTAGAATTCCAAAAAATAAGTGGTCTTTGAGACTTTCAGGATATTTTCCAAAACTGGAATCATATTTCAGAATTCTAAGCATTCAAAATTTTATTTTTTCCAATTTCTTGTAAAAAAAAAGAAAGCATATGCTAAAAGTTAAAAAATATGAGTCTTTAACATTTTCAGGAAATTTACCAAAGTTGGAACCGGAATCAAAATTCCGAAACTTCATTGCACATCTGCAGACCTTATTCAACAATTCTATAACAAATTTAAATCCATAAATAAAAAAATGTAGGAGTTCCACTGAAAAGCTCACATGTGTCAAAATCGACATCTTTGGGCCTCTTGTTTGCATCAAGACTAATTTAAAAAATCCGAAAGCTTATTGCGCATCTAGCATATATGCAACAATTCTATAACAAAATCAAAACATTTAATCCAAAAATGAAGGAGTTCCACTGACAAGCTCACAGTTGTCAAAATAGACATCTTGGGGCCTCTTGTTTGCACCAAGACCAATATTAAAAATCCGAAAGCTCATTGCGCATCTGCAGCATATATGCATCAATTCTAAAACAAAATTAAAACACTAAATCCAAAAATGAGCGAGGAATTTCACTGACAAGGTCCATCTAACGGACAGACGGACAGACAGACAGACGGACAGACGGGACCAAAACAATATCCCCGCATTTTCTTCAGAAAAGTGCGGGGATAATGACAACCGGGAAAAATCAAAGATATAACATAGTACAACAAAGAGAAAATGACGACACACACAAGTATGAACAACACGGACCAAATAAAAAACTAAGACGTATCAGGTGCACTGGTATATAGAAAGCGAGCTTCTCCTTCTTCTTAAACACCCGTTGAGCATGTCAATGTAAAGTAAATATCGTTTAATGAGGGGACTTTTAAGCAATCCTTCTCATTTATGAGGTTGAAGTTTCTTAATAAAACATCTGTATTGCAATGTAAGAAGTATTAGTTTCCCACTGATACTTCCGATGTCTACTGAAATATTCAGTGACTCTTTGCCAAATCCTTTGGGAAGTTTTGAGTGTGAGTTTGCCGTAGTGCGACAGTTTCCCCAGCAGACAAGGCTCCTTGGCATTTAAGCGGCAAGCACTATTTGATTCGTCTTTCTAAATAACGCTTTTTCCCATTCCTTTCCTTTTGAAGATGGTGGTCCTAGAGTTGGTTGTCTACCTGTATTGGGGTTTTATACTAGCATTTATTATACTTAGAGAAATTGGATAGAAAAGGGGAGGTTTGGGTACCCATAATCGGTTCAACCCTACCGCTAGACCTTACTTGTGCTTGTACAAAATCCTATGTCAAGTTCCTATCGTTTTTCTTATGTCCTTCATTTGAGTATGTCAAGTATACTTCCTTCGTGGATTGTTGCCTATGATTGTAATTTTCGGCCATTGTAGATGTTTATTGTTATTGTTTGTCTTTAGTATGGATGACCTTTAGAGAAGGTCTGTATAGTATACATTGGACAGTGAAAGGCTCTTTAAAATGCTTTAATTGGTTGGCATTTTTATTCTGGTCAATATTCACAAATAAATGACAAAATCCTATTTTGCATCTATGGGAGGCCATGACAATTTTCTGTCTACCATCCCATGCATGTTTGGTTAAAACACCCAAGTAAGAAATACGCCCATGGTATCATGTATCTAATATCGTGTTCTTCAGATTTTCAGAAGCATTCGATATCCTCTGGTTTTTTCCATTCAAACATTATTGAATATTTTTGCACATGGATCAAATTTTCTTGGTCATAACGCGCTTTAAAATGCAATATAGTTAAAGTAAAAGATTTAATAAAGTTCCAATTATATTTTCATACATTTAATCGCATATGAGCAGCTATTAGAAAATGAAGGAAAGCTCCAGAGAGAACATTTTCCCGCCAAAAGTTTGACGTCCTAAATGTCAGAAACTTTTACATGGATTTTCTTTTATTGCATACGTTGTTCTTTAAGCAAAGCTTTTCAAAAAAAAGGTCAGAATTTTCATTTTAATTACAAATTTTCTGACACTCGTACTCCCTTAATAAACTACATTGTAAATGTTTATTTTCATAAGCAATATGTTAGAGCAACAAACAATCTAAAAGTTTAAGAGTACACTTGAGTACAAAGAAAAACGGAAAGTTTAATCAAAGAAATAGCTTAAGACAAATCTTAATACAACGGAGATTCACCTTGTTTTAACTTTTTATACATTAAGGGAGTACGAGTGTCAGAAATTTTGTAATTAGAATTAAAATTTGAAGATCTTTGCTAATAGAACAACATGAGCAAAAAAAAATTTGAAAATCCTTGTAAGAATTTTTGAGATATAAGACGTTAACATTTTGGCGTGAAACTGTTCTCTCTAGAGTTTTCCTTCATTTTCCATTAGCTGTTTCTATGCCTTAAAATATATGAAAATATAATTGGAAGTTGATAATATTTTGCATATTGTCTATTTTATGCATGTTAAAGTGATCTATGACCAAGAAAATATGATCCATGTTAAACAAAATTAACCCTGTTTGAATGGATAAAACCAGAGGATATCGAATGCTTCTGAAATCTGACGCTCATACCCCCTTAAGTATCAATTTGGTACAAAAACCGAAATTTTTATATTGAGCAGAAGTTATATCAGGGACTATACAGTAATGTATAGTTCCTGCTTTAACCATCAAAGATGACAGTCTCTAAAAAACAAATGACATATTGTCCGCCAGAATCCGAAAAGAGTGCACCTAATTAGGTATCACGTATATTACTACAGTTTGTACTTCCATTTAGTAGATATAGCCAGGGACTATATATTACATATGTGAAATGTATAGTACCTGAAGATAGGCACCAGTGGAGAACATAGTGTAATACTGGAGCACATTCAAATGGATTCTCCTCAAGCTATTTGGCCAGCAGGAAATAAACCCTTAGGCACAATTGTTAAAAGGAAACTTATTTCCTAGCTGCAGATCCTTTAACAAGGGACTATACATTACAGTCCTTGCTATCTTGGACGAGATGCAGACCTGTGACACCTGCTTTGAAGAGGGACATCCAAGATACATGGTGAATAAGTTTGGTTCTCATGAACCAAGCAAAATATCCAGGAATGTGCTTTTAACAGGATCTGATTTTACGAAGTGTTCCTACTGATTGTCACTAGTTTGGATGAGGGGTTAGCTCCGAAGTAACAGCAAGTATGGCAGCACCTCAGTGTATCACCAAAGCAATATTTTATGGAAATCCATTCAAGGGCTCTTAGATTTTTATGTGCAGTTCCCATAGGTTCCAGTGTTCAAGTAAAATTCTCACTGGCCGTCATTTTGGAAGAGGGATTGGCACGACAATCACATTTTTTCAGCATCCAAAAGGGAACAATCATGTCATGTTTCATTTTTTCTCTAGGAAATCTTAGTATGCATTTCCCAAAGGGAGTTTTATGTTATTTGAGCTCCCTGCTGGCGGTCTTCTTCGATGAGTACTTGTATTTGATCAGAACCTGATAAGGAACATTGAAGCCATATTTGGTCAAAATCCTTTCAGGTGTTATCTAAAAGATCTTTGTATGCATATGCCATGTAGAAAAATGTTAAACTAAGTTCCCCGTTCGTGCATGACCAAATTTGGGTGCAGGATCGGCATAAATGTCACACTTGAACAGCGGCTCATAAGAATTATTCATGCAATACTTGCTTTAAATCCTTTCAGCAGTTCTCTAGATCTTTACATGTTTTCCCACATTGAACTTAATATGTAGTTCCCCCATAGAACATGTATTCCCAAAGGTTTCAATGTTAAGCCGAGTTCCTCGTTTACAACCCATCGGGAGCACCATAGTAACAATAGTTGGTCAGCACACCATACATATTAGTAATCCCATGTTTGATTCAAATTTACAACTCACTTTATGTGGCTGGGCCTTAATTATTAGTCTTTGAGAGGCTTGACCAAAACTTGACCAAAATTATTACTTTTTTAAATCTTAAATCATACCAGGCATGTGATTTTAGGCTAACATGTATTTTCACATTTAACCATAGGGCGTTCCTTGCTCGCTGTCATCGTTGACAAGGTACGGACCTGCCAGATACCTATTTTGGACGGCAGCATATAGGACCATTGCGACTTAATTGGCATCTAATGTTTCTAATTTCTACATTTTCTGGAAGGAAAATCTCTAAAAGTTTTTTCAACAGACCTCAATGTCAAAACTATGTTCGTTGCTGGCGGCAATCTTGAATAAGGTACGGACCTGCCGGATACCTTTTTTGAAGGGACAATCTAAGGACCATTTTGAAACGTTTGGTACCAATTGGACAAGTAGTTTCTGGGATCTTTGAATGTTTTTTTTTTCAAAAAGGTTCAATGTTAAAACTATGTTCCCCGCTGGCAGTCATCTTTGATAAAGTCTATACCCGCAGAATACCTTTATTTGAGTTGACCACCTAAGGGCCACTGTGACTTAGTATGGTGCTAATTGGACTAGCAATTTCTGAGAAGATCTTTCAATCTGTTTTTCATAAGGTCCAATGTTAATACTATGTTACCTGCTGGTGGTCATCTTGGATTAAGTATAGACCTGTCGGATAGCTTTTTGGAATGGAACAGATAAGGACCATCGTGACTAAAGTTTTTTCTAATTGGACTAGTAGTCTCTGAAAAGATCTTTGAATGTGTTTTCCATAGGGTCTAATGTTGAAACTATGTTCCCCGCTGGTGGCCATCTTAAATGAGGGAGGAACTTGCCGGTTACCTCTTTTTTGAGGGACCATTGTGACTAAGTTTGGATAAAATTGGACTGGAAGTTTCTGAGAAGATCTTTGCAGGTGTTTTCCATAGGTTCTAATGTTAAAATCATGTTGGTGATATCTTTTTCGGGAGAGCAATCCAAGGACAATTTTGACTAAAATTGGTTATAATAAGACAGGTAGTTTCTGAGATCTTTGAATGTGTTTCCATGGGGTCCAATGTTAAAACTATTTTTCCACTGGCGGCCAACTTGGATGAGATGCGGACCTACCAGATACAATCTTTTAATCGGGACCCTCCCAAGGCTATTGTGACCAAGTTTGGTAAGAATAGACCATATACGAGTTCTGGTATTGAGATTCATCAATTGTTGTTTGTCCGCCCTACGTCACAAACATGTCCGCCCCATGTGATCAAGAATGTACTTCAAAAACAGAATTTTATGACGTTTTAGGCTTTATGGCGTTACGTTTTCTACTCTGTGACGTGTTGAAAAGTGATCTTGTAAATCCTGATATCAGAGCTCGGATATGGTCCATTTGCCCAGTGATTTCAGAGCAGAAGATCTTTGAATGAAAAGTCTACGACAGACGTACGAACAGACGACGGACGCCAACTGATTCCAAAAGCTCAACTTGGTTACAGCACGTAGGGTAACAAACCGTGGAGCAGGAGATTCAACATAAAACAAAAATGTTACCCGAGATTCATTTCTCTAAAAGGTCAAAGTTAGGAGTAAGAGCAGAAACAATGAAAACGTTGGTTCTGAAAATGTGGACAGACTAGACCTACAAGTTGAAGAGGCCTGTATAAACCGAATCCCCCTTTGGGCTTCATATTTTGTTTAGTTTTAATAAATGATAATTTTACTCGGCTTCAGAACACATTAAACACCAAAGGATCTTGCAACATGTTTACAGTTCTGGTCAGAAGAGACAGGTTTTTAACCATAAATACCATCCGAACTTTGTTTTGATGTATTTTTACAATTCCACACTAAATTCCTTCCACTAGTTTGTATTTCCAATAAATTAAGGGTATCAAAAGAGGCAAGAACATTATACAAAAATAGACCCCTATTAAGGGAAACATCCAGATTTGTTAACCCGAGAGAAACAACCCCTTCAAGGGCCGAAGAATCTGGATGTTTCAAATCAACAGAGGACCATAATTGTTTTTATTATATTTTGAAACAGTTTCATATTCTAAATCAAGAGGCGGTATTATGGTTTAAATCTAGCAAAGGAGACTGATAATTATTCTGCTAGCTCTTTTGAAAGATCAACAGGGATGATTCCCAGCTGTGAGGTCATATCCGGGTTGTTCATAGGGGAACAATAAGGTTGTTCCTGCTCAGTCACCATATGGAGGCTGTTTGCAAAAACATCTAAATTTTGTAAAATACAATAAAACCTGTAAACAGCACTGAGCTAAAATCAAATATTAAATACTTTTTATTTCATTTCAGCATCTATTAAAATGAAGAGCAATCATAACAAAATGTAAACAATACATACATTATCAAAATGACTACAGTAATGAAAATTCACAAATATTTATGAGAAAACATGCAAATAAATAGATTGGACATTTCACATATAATATCTTGAGAACTTTTGGAAAAATGCATTGTAATTATTTCTTGAACATGGTAATAAACACAGACAACACATTTCACTGTATTTACAAAAATTCCAAATTTAGTGTGATTCCAGCTAACTGCAAACAATATAAAGAGTGTTTGCTGATCAAGTTTTGACATTTAGAGAGATTTAAACATTCATACCACAAAGACATGAATTTCTTCCCAGTTGAATGGGAAAATAGTATAGCATTAGATAGAGTATGAGCATTTTTACAGATTGGGAAATAAAGCAATAGAAAAATTTGCATTGTTTGTAAGAATAAAAATTTGTCATTTTAATCCATCATCTTGTATTCCAACATTTAATAATAGTATACCATCATTATAACATCATCTTGTAACAAAACATCAAGCACCTTTTTAGATTGGCTCAATTGAGGATTTGGCCTCAAAATAGTTTGGATGGAGATGTTTGTCTTTGGTTAATATGAGTGAAGGTTTTATCCTATACTAATTATGTGGAGATCTGGCCTTACCATTTAAATATCAAAAGGAAAGAATAGGGAAAATAATGTATGTTTATTATCAATAAAATTGTGAGATAGTCTGCCCAAAAAATTTTGAAAAATGGATCAAAACAAGTTATCTAAAGTAATCTGTATGTTCACAAACAGCTGACTTATTTATAGTTACTACACAGTCTGCCTTATTCTACTGTAATGGCAGAAAAGTGTGAAAGAGCTTGCAAAGATATATTGAAATAATACAAAAAATTTAGATACTCATTTTCTCCTGTCCCAATTTTATAAGCCCCTCAAACAAATTCATAGATTCTTCAATAACTTTATCCTTGCCCCCTTCAATATTATCTTCTTTATTAGATTATTATGGAATTTACCATTCAGCTTTACTGAAAAAAATAGGGAAATTTGGGGTGGTGGGGGGTGGTGGTGCATTGAACAGTTTTTAATTCAATAAATTGAAATCAAATGCTTCCCTTTTCTTGTTACCAAACCATGATTTGAATAACCGTTTTTATTACATATATTCATATAAACATTGAAATATAAAAAATTTTCTGAAATCAACAATCACACAATCAGAATTTATTTGGACACTTTAATGCCCTTAATAATTCAATATAGTTCCTTAATGCATTATCTGTGAGTAATTATTTTTTATAGATTCATTTTTTATTGAACTAAAAAGTGAAATGACTAGATTTATATTGAAAGGCTATCCATGAAGAAATCAGGCAGATCTGATATCATGGCTGGCACTATTCCAAAGCTAATCTTCAAACAAAGAGGCAATTGTGCATATCTACCATTGATGACTCAAAATATATATTTTTAAAATATCAAAGGCTATCAATTTTGCACAAATCAATGTGTTATCTTCCCTTATTTCATTATTTCTAGGACTTTGTATGTTGTTCATTACTCATAGAATAAAAATCAAACTTAATTTTTGAGCTTGTGATTCCAAAATGCTATTAGATTTTTTAAAACAAAATTTGTCTTGTGCCAGTGGACATCCTCCTATTAATATGGAAAATTTCATATTACCAATTCTTATGAAATTACATTTAAAGTCCATATAAAATGAAAAGAAATGAAATGACTTATTAATCCGTTGAACAAACTTATTTATAAAGGATATAAATCTTTACTTCTGGTTTTTGTTGGCAAAATATTGATCATCTCCTAAATGCTTTACACCATAACTAAATTTAAACAATTTTTCATATTAACAGTATTTGGCACTGCACAATATCATGTTCTTCTTTCATAATTGATGATGTTGTTATACCAAATCTATTAAGAAGTATTTCCATTGGAGTTTCTTATGTAAGAAGGCTTGATATCATAGTCAAATGAAATTATGTCCTTAGCTAGCTGTCAGTAACTGCGAGCATTTGTCCGGACAGTACCTGTGTGTACTGTCTTCATGTTTTATGTACTTATGAAGTAATAAAACATGAAGACAATACCCTAGATGCTTTGTTTTGGGTCGTTTTAACCTGGATATGGGATGTTGTCTCCTTGACATTTACCCCATTTCCTTTCTTTTTCATATAGCAATGAAAATGCTTTGTTTAAGTCTAATTCTAAATCTATGTTCACGTATGGTAGTGTGAGTGATTCAGCATGTTACATGTTTTGTATGAAGTAGAATAGACCCTTTCCCTATATCTGTTGAGCTATAATTTTGTGATGAGATTTGAGTGTGTCTGTACAATTTCCTGACAACTTCAGGAACAATCAAACAGATTGTGACGTCAAAAGTTCTTGTTGCAAAATACACTTCTCCACTTAATTCCCTACAGAAAATAACAATCAAGTGGTCTAGAGGTTGAAGTTTTAAAAGTGTGGTATGACTATCTGCTACAGAAGACATCAAAATGATTGTCTCCTAATTTGAACAAAACTGGCAACTTGTATATTAGCTTCAATGGTGGTCTTAACAAAAATTTCTTCTTAAAAAAAAAACTTAATAGCTTTTAAGTATTTATATTAGATTCTAACTCTTGATATTTCAGAAAGATCTTTTCAATATTTGAAAACACAAATCAAAATAAAAAGTTCAATTTTCCTACTTCAAATGATACTGAAATGCACATGAAAATACGTACAATAAAATATGTGGTCAAAAATAATTATACAGACAGACAATTCGGAACTATGAATAAATTATGGCACATGTTAATTTATCTTTGACAAATGGTAATACATGTTATAAAAATGATACAGGCACCATCAGAAAAAAAATATACAAAGATAATACTAAATGCTAAACTAACTTCATACCAGGAATTTTCCATTACTAATGTACCGACTAAAGGTATTATTTTCTACCAAAAATTCACCATAACAAACCATTAAAGTAATTATTAAATATTTTAACAAATCATATTTTTCCCTGTAGTTTTATACCTTACACAAAAAAAAATGCAGACCATTGAAAATTATCTTTATATAGACAATCACTGATCAAATAAATAACTTAACAGGTAAATGAGATACCGTAGACAATTAGCAGTATCTGAAAACAATATCTTTAAATAAACTTCTAATGGCAGTATTCATTAATTTTATAAAAGGCAATATGTCCATGGGATGACATAGCCCCTTACAAATTTTCGATGCACTTAGTAGAAAGACTCCCAGGAAAGACGTGTCACCTGTGGAATAAGTTTTTGAATGACAATTATTTAAATATACTGAATTTTTGTCAATCTAGAGTGGTATATTGATCTTGTTCGGCCATTTGGTCAGGAGAAAAGGTCCCCATAATGATACTCCATGTAAAATCTCAGAAGGTAGGAAAAAATGATCATTTCCTACGCTGCTTCTCCGAAAAACCAGACAAATTAATCTCTACGAATTTTGATTAATTTTCTAGGCTCATTTAGTTGCTTCTGGTGAAAAGAAGCAGCCCTGGAAATGTCAGCCAAATCTATCAAGAATTTATGGGGATGGACATCATGAACTCAAACACTTAACTTGGTGAGATGCAAATGAACCCACAATTTGGGATTGATGTAAATAATTCTGGTGGCAGCCAATATTTCCTAACCATCATTATTATGCTAACTCAAAACTGTTGTGGTTAAGAAAAAACAGATATGTAATATACTAAAGTCTTAGATAATTGGCACATGTAGGAAAAATAAACAATGGCATAGAATAATGTCCCACTTACACAAAAAGGTTTACAAAAGACCTCAGAAAAACTATTAATGCTTTAAGTATTGAGCCAAATAAATTGGCAGACAAAATTTAAACAAGTAAATATTTTGATTTTGAAAAGACATTAGTTTTTGACAACATCTTTGTCTGTTAAATTAATTCAAATATCAAAATATCCATTTCTTCTGATTTGGAGTACTTAAATTCCATTAAGATTAAGCTTGATTGGACAGGAATACAAACACAAATTATTATCTACTTCAAGGGAATCTAACAAACAGAGACATATTAGACATTGGTCCACTTGAGTTATTTGTTTTACAAATTATATGTAAATAAATATACAGATCTAATCATTACCCTGACAGAAAAATAATAAAATAAAAAAAAAATGGAGGTCTAGTTTGTACCCTGAAAAAAAAAAATTGAGTATGTGCTAAGTATTCTATTATTCTAACAAGTGGGTCTGTTTAAAATGTTTTTTGTTGGTTATTTCCCTGTACCAAGTTAGTTTTATATGGTCAAAGTGGAGATAATTTTTATTCCAATATCAAAAGTGACTATTTAAATGCTTATCAAAATTATTTCCACTCTGACCATATATAGCAAAATGGTACCAGGAGATAATCAACACATGTTTCTTATTGCCTACTCTCGATTCAGTTCCTTCAACGAATTTTAGCCTGGCTTCAAAATTTAAGGTACTACTGATTACATTTTGAAAAATGATATTTGTATTTCCCAATTAAACAAAAAAAAATACAGAAAGAGAATAAATGATAATTTTTTTATATATTGTCTTTTTTAGAATCCAAAAAGATTTTTTTATGTGTATGATGTGATAGAAATCAATGAACTAATACCCCGATTAAACTGTAAAAAGTTTCAACACAGACAAAAAATATTAAATAACATGACTAGCACTTTTTTAATTATACTGGCTATGACTTCTAAGATAGGTTGTCATGGTAACAATGTTAATCATCGTAAACGATTGTCCGTGCTCTTTGCATTGTCATTGGTGTCACTTTCCATCCTCCCCCTTTTACAAATGGTTTTATATTGTATCTACTAAGTAAAGTGCTTTCAGCATGGCCAACATCCATACCTGGACTAAAACACTTTGGAGACTTTGTTCTTAGTTGATCTTCTTCAATGTCAGACATTGAGTATTCATCCGACGAATCATCTTTTGAACTGTCTAAAGAATACCGATATCTTGGGCTCTCTGTCAGCCAATCAAACTCAGTGTTACGTTTCAATCTAGCTTGATGTAAAAGATGCTTAATTCTCCTTTGCTCAAACAGTTGTGAGGTTGTCTGCCCTTGAGCTGCCAATGAAGCAAGATTATCTGGAGCTGGTGTGACGCTAGTCTTTTTATGATTGTTTACATCCAAAGGCATGTCTTTTACATAGGTCAACTTCTGCTGTTTTATTTTTGGCTTCTCCTTTTTTCTGTTGACTGACCGTAACAGTTCCATCTTCTCCAGCCATGTTAAACCATCCATGTTTGGTTGGTCAGTATTTGCATTCTACAAAAAGTAAAAAGTTTATCATTTATTACAGGCTTTATGTCTTCACTAGGAAAAAGCTATTAAAATCCCACATATAAAATTTTACCCATTTTATAGACAACTCCCTTTTGCAAGTGGTTACCAATTTTGCTCAGGCTAAGATGTTTATACAATTCAAACATTTATATACTGACAAAAGCGAAAATTTCAAGCCTGTTTTTTATGCTATTTTTGTGTTTAGAGATGAAGAGCAAAAATAAAACTGTCACAAATATTTTGATGCAATTGGGTGATTCTGTAACTCAAATGACAACTGCAAATTGAAGACTGTGTGAAATGAAATTTATTAATTAAACTGTGAAATTTTCCCGATTCCACTATAGTATGGAAGGATCACTTACTTTGATCTGTATTATTTAATAATAAATAGTTATTATTAATAATAATAACTTACTTTGATCTGTATTATTTAATAATAAATACTAATAATATATATTAATTTTAAAAAATAGATAATGAATTTCTGATTTTGTTCTTTCAATTCTAACATTTATATTTTAATGTTTATGGACTGGTTTGTTTTTTCCTTTTGCAATAAAAGAAAATCTAAATGGCAACAGGGTGCACAAGCCAAGTTTCAACTTCAAATATTATGTGACTAAGTTAATGTGGAGTCCCAAATATATCTAAAATTGTCTACCTATTGTTCTTCTCCTAATGGTATCCAAAAATATGTAAAAGTTTGATTTAAATTAAATCTTTTTTGAGTCACCTTCCAGAAACTAAACATTTCCTAAATTTTTAATATATTTTCAGTCACTGTGAACTGTGACCTTGACTTTTGGCCTACTTTATATTAAAACGCTAGGGTTAATCTCCTCCTACTTCACGACAATATATCCACATTTCATGTCAATTGGATGTAAACTTTTTGTGTTATCATCCAGAAACCAAATTTTTCTGAAATTTTCAATCTATTTTTGGTCACTGTGACCTTGACCTTTGACCTACTTTCTCCAAAATAAATAGGATTTCTCTCCTCCTGGTATCCAACAACATATCCCAGTTTCAATTTAATTGGATGTGAACTTCTTGAGTTATCATCCGGAAACCAAATTTTTCTGAAATTTTTAATATATATATTCGGTCACTGTCTTGACCTTTGACCTACTCTCTCCAAAATCAATAGGATTCCTCCCCTTCTAGTATCCAACAACATAACCAAGTTTCATTTCAATTGGATGTAAACTTTTCCAGTTATCATCAGAAACCAAATTTTTCTGAAATTTTCAATCTATTTTGGGTCACTGTGACCTTGACCTTTCACCTACTTTCTCCAAAAACATTAATATTCCTCCCCTCCTGGTACCTAACAACATATCAAAGTTTTATTTCAATTGGATGAAAATTTTTTAGTTATCATCCGTAAAACCAATGTTTGACGCCTGCATCACCAAACCAATAGCCGAGTTCATCTTCGTTGCAACTCTGCTAAAAATAACTTTTAAACTTAATTAAACCATTTTTGTTCATTTTTTAAATGCATTCCCTCACCTTCAGATGCCTCATTGAAGATTTAAAAGAAATCTATTTTTACATATGAGTTGCTGTATATCTATTTGAACATTTGTTATAATGCTGCTGTGAAATGTAAGGCAATGGTGACTGCAGTCCTCCAGCACCCTTATATAACCACTTTATATAGTAAGCTAGTTCAAATAGGATCATTAAGTCATAAAGTCTTATATAGATATTCCCATATATATACAGTTTTTTATACACAATGATTGCTCCATAAAAGACCTAAAGATAAAGCATTGAATGGTTGCTCCATTATTATTTGAATTTATCCCAAAGCAAAGGAAGTATAGAAGAAAAAAATAGTTTGGAACTATAACTAACTGTATTCTAAGGCAAAAATAATGGTAACTACATTGTATTGCATGGTATGTCATGCTAACACATAGTACTGCATATGAAAAAGGGAGATAACTCTAATTCATTTCTAACCATTCACTACAAATATACAAAAAGCATAAATTCAAGCTTTAAAAATTGGATACATGTACTAACATGCACTAGATAAGAGAAAAAAAGGATGACATTTTTATTGATTAACATGGTAAATGACATATTTTGTTAATTCAACAAGGAAAAAATAATATAATTTTGTTAATAAACATGATAAAGAGAAGAAATATTTTGTTTGTTGATATATTTAAGGAAATCGTTGTTATATTTCATAAGGAAAAACATTATGCATTTGGTATAATTCAAGAAAGAGGAAGAGATTTAGATGATACATGTTTTATATTATATCATGCTCAGATACAATATCAGTAAGGAACCACACAGAATGAAGAATTTTAGTACATACTAAACAGATCTACAATATGTATAAGTTAGATGAAAATGTTAGTACTAACACCACAGAAATGTAACCTACCAGCACAAATTATCCTGCAAAAAATAATAAAATTGAGCTCTAACAAAATAAATGTAAAATACATTTATATAATACATATAATAAAATAGCAGTTCTAAACATTTGCCAAAGATTGACACCTAAAATTTCGACAGACTTAATAGCAGAAGAAATAGGATAATATTTTTTATATTCATGTACTAACTTTATTTCTTTTATTTTGTATGTAATAAAGGAAGGGAGGTAATATTGGTTTTTTAAATTGTTGTAAAGTGAACAGATTGAAAAGCTCTTATTTTGTGACTAAACATTTGAACATGTCATGTTTTGAAATTGCTACTTATTTCAACATTCCTTAGCTGATTTTGGCTTTCCTTTTTAGATTCTATTGATTATTTTCTCTCTATCAGCTTTTATACAATTTAATTCAGTATACGAATTTCCAAATATTTTGATTTGATCAGCACTGAAGAGACATAAGTTGTCGAAATACACATATATGCACTAAATTCACAGTAACTTTTGTATTTTGTTATTCATACCGGTACTAATTCTAGAAATAATTGGAAAGAAAAAGAAAATAATTTTCATCACTGTATTTCTAAAATGTTGGAAATATTATTTTAGATAAAGAATATATATGCAACCCATCAATTGTTTTTATTTTTCATGACTTCAGCCTTCTCTTTTAAACTCATTACTGACAAGCATTAAAACCCTAAGGCAAACGTATGGTAGGTATAAAACTATGGACAGATAACAATTACAGAAAGCTTTCTTTATCTACATTTATCGGCAATATGTACATTTTTCTCTTTGATCTTACTGACTGATATTGTCAGTATCTCCGTACTGACCTGATACAAGGAAATATCAGGCAATGACGTCACGAATATAACGTCATGACTCTTATGACATTGCCGATAAAAACAATAATGGTAGTTTTGAAGGTCTCGACAGAAAATATCACTAGTATCACTGCTCGTCCTATCATACTCGCCGCGATACGGTGATATTTTCTGTCTCGACCTTCAAAACTACCATTATTATATATGTATCAAGTATTCCAGAACAAGGGATCAAAACATAATAATTCCATAATTTTCATAGATATGATCAATTTAAGACTGAAAGTTTTGAGTTGCAAATGGGTATATGTGTCCTTATTTTCTCTAAAGACAATAGTTTCAAATTTCTTATTTGTTTCTATATTCACGAAAATCTCTATATTTATATATAGATAAATAGCAGTGCCTTAGCATAATACATTTTGTTATTTTTTATAACAGTAAATAAAAGATGTGCCACACAAATCAGAAAATCAGTCTTGTGAAAGCTGCAGGAAAATTTTATTAGCCAAAGATACACTGAAAGCCATGTTGTTTTTATAGGCAATTTGAAGCACAGTAATTTGACACAATCAAAACACATATGTTATTAAAATAAAAATTCATAAAACAAAACAGAAATTAAATCCTTTGTACACCAACAACTGACTGCACAACACCATATAGCCATGCTCTGCAGGAAATGTTATTAAATTTCATAAACTGTTTGAAAAATCAGCAAATTCTTGACCGGGGGTCTTACAGAGTATAGGTTGGAAGCAGGGGCAGATCTAGGAAATGAAGTTGGTGGGGCCCAATAGGAACAAAAAACTGCCAAGCATGGCAAAACATGATAATTTAAAAACAAATTTTGGCCAAAACCCAGTTTTTAAATTTTACCGTTAAATTACTATTTTCCAGTTTTATGAGGAGCACACTCCAAGCTCCACCCTTTAAATCCAGGTTGGTCTTGTTATAATGCATGATGCAGGAAAGTTGTGGAAAATAGATAGGTTATATTCATGAAAGAGACTGGGCCAATAAAAATGTTTTTTATAATATGATTCTTACAACATATAGATATATAGGGTCAATTTTTATACAGAAGACAAAGTCTAATTAAAGGATAAAGGGCAGTAAGGGAATACTTTCACGAAGGAAACAAATTACCAGTACTCATACTATATGTCAATCTTAGATGGCTCTTAGTATATTCTATGGCTGATTACATCTGCTGTGATAATAATGTTAAATGCTGGAGTTCATTCAAAGTTTGTGTCTGCAAATGGCCATAAAATGCCCTCTCTTCAACTTTAATATTAATTTTCAATTCTTGAAAGTCAAATTCAAATACACAGCAATATTCACAAATATCTGAAGAAGATTCATTGATAAAAAAATCTGCACCAACATTATATGGAAAGACATACAAAGCCAAATGCAAATTTGTTAATACATTAAATGATATGTTAAAGGACCCAGCTCCGTATCACCACACTTCAGTCATTAAATATATTAATAAAACAGAAAATGTATTTAAATCAAAAATTAAAACATGCTAGCCCCTCCCTCCCCCTTATGAATGATAAAATTATACCTTGTGTCATTTTTTGAGGGGATCATATCTAGCAGCTAAGCTGACATAGGCCCTGCCCGTAGTATCAAACCACATCTGCAAAATATATAACATTTATAGCAAGCAAAAGTATATAAAGCATATATAAGTATCATGTGAAAAGCAAAACTCAAATGTGAATTATTGTATACTTTTGTTATACAATTTATATCAAAGATAAAAGTTCAATAAATCAAATATTTTTTTTTTGGATGATATCTTTTCAATTATCTATACAGATTGATTATTTAAACAATGTGTATTTTCCAATTGTATAAAAGTGAAGTAATTTTTTATTTTCATTTCATATGAATTTATATCCTAAAAAGCCAATTAAGTTGTCCCTCTACAAATTACTACCTTAGTTCAGATATGCAAGAAATAAATAGTCAACATCCCAGTCAGGTACATTATATATATATAATTAGTACTAGTATACTATAACTTAATACGCTAGCTAGCCTATAGGTATAGGTTTTTTTACTGTAAATTAAAAAATTTCCCATTAACCCCAACTGTGCATAGTAAATTTAGGACTATAGTGCACATAAACCTGTAGAATATACAGGAAATATGAACAAATAAGTTGAAGCCATGAGTAGTCCTATAATATTAGCCTTAGTAATCAGAAAAATACAAAAGTCTTAAGAAAACATTAAATATCAAGGACATGAACCTACAAAGGTTTATATCATAGGACTAATTTAAGCTGAAGACTTGCTTTCAATCATTCAATACATGTACTTTAAAATTTTCAATAATGGGTCCCTCTGTCGAAAGATTCTATGGAAAATTACACAGATAAATAATATAAATAAGCAATCTGTAAAAAGTATACATAAAAAAAAACTTTTTCACAAAATCAAAAAAAAAAACAAAAAAAAAAACTATACGCATTTCACATCAACATAATCCTAAAATAAATTTTAAATTCATATTTGTGTGTGACTATAATGTTTAGTCAAAATTGTCAGAGTATTACTAAGATTATTTTAATCTGTAAAGTTGAGTTATGCTTGCAATAAGTCTATTAAGGTGTAAAATCTTTAATAAGATTAAAATTATTTGTAATAAAATTTCCAAGACAAAGTACTGACAATTTTCAGCTTATACCCACAATGTATATTTAATATTCAAACTAAACAATAAATATAGAGCATTGCAGCACCTGTAAAATGTATTCACAACAAAAAGTGCATAAAACACGCACAACAAACTAAGGGAAATAACTGTGATATGACTAAGCTTACTAATTACTGAGTATTGAATTCACATTAATATTTACATTTTATAAATACGACAAGATACCTAATCTAGAGGTCTAATAAATTGCATTTAATATCAAGCTAAAAAATTCAAGACTACATATACTATAAACTTATTATGTTTTTCAATGTACTGATATTTAATATAGGTCGTTTTTTTTTTTTAGAGAGTTTTCAAAAAATAAGTGGTGGTGTAAATTCTAGCTTATTTATTATAACCATGGATATCAATACCTGCGTATGCTTTGACTTATCAAAAACTGTGAAAATAGGCAATCACAATTTTTTTTTATATTAACAATAGGATTCATACCAATTATAATGCTCAAATTAAGTTGCATTTGCTAAAAACCGATAAAAAGAAAACAGGTGTGTGAAATTTTCATCTATTTGATTGTGCTGTCACACTTAATATTGTGTGTATAAGAGGACAAAAATCATGTTATGCTCAAATCCTTTACCCCTTTTAAATATTTTTCATATAGAATGCACTACAACAGGGGAGATAACTCACTTATGTTAATGAATTGAAATGATATTATAACCAAGTGCTTATGAAAGATTCTTTTTGCTTATGAATTTGGTAACAAACAGACATATAACCTTTGAAAATAAAATTTCACTTTTGAGAACCGGCCTTCCTGTAAATTATTATGATTTTAATATGAAACTGTACTTAACATTAAAGCCTGAAGAAATAGGTCCAAATTAGTTTGCTCATTTAAATTACTTGCAATGTGATCTATTAATTTGGTAAACAAACATAAAGGAAAGTGCACATTAGAAGGATGGTATAGTTTGAGGGTGGGAACAAAACCATCAGTGACATACAATCTAAGTCATCTTAGTGCTTTATTAATTATGAAAATACATGTTAATCATGAGCTCATATAAGTGTCATTTATTTGTCTAGTGAACATCATGCTTTGGAAGAGCAAGTGTGTAGAACATCAAACTCTACCCCATCAGCCACTGCTATTTCCTGTCTGAATTTGAGGTCAGGTGACGGGGAAATGTGTTGTTCTTTCAAGATGTATTCTGCAACTTTCTGAAGGCTTCCTTCATCAACTTCAGGTTGATGTTCAGATTTAGAAGTTATATTTGACTTATTGTCATCAGTACTCCAGAGTGTATAGACTGGCATTACCTTCAGGTTGTCAGGAAAGTTTGTAAACTCCGATGGATATGGCTTTACAGAGCACTGTTTTCCATCTGTCTGAGGTGGAGAAGGTTTTGGTAAAGATAAAACATTTGGGGAACTCTGAGACTTGTGTATTTTCTTACTTCTAATATACCCAGCATATTTATGTTTCAAATTTCTCATAATATTTCCTTTTGGAATAAGCGGTGGCTTTGTATCTGCATTAGCTGATACTTTGCTTTTATCAAGTTTTGCTTGCTTTGACATGTTTATGTCAGACACTAGAATTCCTAAATTTGAATCAGGTCTTATTGAAGGAAAATCAATTCTGTTTTCTGACTTGGATCTAGGTTGCACTTTATTAGACAATTTCTCAGTAACATCCGATGATCTCAGGCTTAGAGTTGGAGTTGGGTTATGAAAAGTAAACTCCTTTTTTACTCTTTCCTTCTGACGAGGTGTAACAGATAATGATGGATACCACTTTAATGATTCTCCTTTTTGAAGCACCCGCATGGCATTTTGGATCATAATTTTATTGTTCGGGAATACTTGTACAGCACAAGATGGTTCCAGTCCATCATCTTTTGTTTTCATATCAGCACCTAAACATGTTGTCGACAGTTTTGATAGGCTAATGATATCACTTTCAACATCAGAATTAATAGCTGTGTCCTCTAGGAGGATCATAGTCTCTCTTGATAAAACCCTGCGTTCTTCTGAGTCTTCTGAGGATCCGTTTCTGCTTTCTGGCTTCTCTGGCAGCTATGTTTAAAAAACAAATTCAGCTAAATGAATTCCACATTTCAAAATATATATATATCTGTCAAGCAATGTTGGTGAATGGAAGTCAAAAATACTGAAATGGCTCAGGACAAAAAAGAACAATATATCTGCTACAAATTGATTTTTTATATGAATAATATTTGAAATAAAAATACAAATAACTTTACATGTAATCCTTCAACTGTTTCATAAAGCACTCTAGCATTGTGTTCACTAAAATATGTACTGCATTCTTTTTTATGAAAAACATACATTTTAAGGCATGTGCTCACAAGGCCCTTCTTCCAAATGCAGACTTAAATGCATATAATTTCTTTCATTTGAGTTTCACTAACATATAACCTTTACAACTTTAAATTACCAGTTGAATGAAAAAGACTCTTAAAAAAATTAAAATTGTGTTATATACGAGAAGATGCAGACACCAAAATTTTTCTGTAATAACAAATAAATTGACTTTTGTATTTAGGCAATGCTACTCATATCCACATTAAGTTATCTCCCTTTGCTAAATTTCAAGTAATAAACAGTTTGACAAACAAAGAAAATAGAAGTTTCAAAATCATTAATATTATCATTTATGTCATTGGTATCAAATTATTATGTATTTAGAATACCCCGTAAGTGTAGTGAAAATTTGATGACATACTGATGGTGTTGCCAAAATGTTTTCTTGTGCCTGTAACCTTCTGGTAAACTCTGATCTAAAGGATGTTGTACGGTGAAATTTGAATATTATGTGATTAAATTTGATAGTGTAAATGGAAAGACCATTGGTAAAGGATCAAATTTTGTGATAAAAAAAATCTGACATGTTATGGATCTTGTTTTCAATATTTCGTGTTAAAACGATATTCAACGATAGCAAAGTTTGTCTCATTATGGTACAAGGTCATAAACGATAGCAAAGTTTGCCTCATTATAGTACATGATCACAGTGAAGCCCATTGTCCTTGAAGGAGGGTATAAACCCCCATCCTCCCAGGAGTCCAGGAAACATTTGAAATTATCCCTAGTCCACTTTTATTTTTTTAAATATTTTGAAATTCAAAGTACGAGTACAAAATGCTTGGAATACATGTATTGAGCCATTGAGTCCATGAATTGAAGTGGAAAACCCTCTTGATGCTTACAAGTCCAGTTACTTGGATATGAACACAGTTATAAACTTGAATGTAAGTCAATTATGTGGAAAATAAAGGTCAAAATGGCCTATTTTTACCTGTATGCTGGCCTACCATAAACCTGCATGCAAGATGTACGCACATGCATGTTAAATAATCCAATTATATACAGTGGCTGAGATAACAGACTTGGACAAAACTTGAATGAAAGCTGATCACAATGAAAAGTAGACCAACTGATGTAATTCTGCCTCGATGCTTCTCTACCACAAAAGCTGCATGCACATGTAAGATAGAGGGTGGGTAAGAGGGATTATGGTCCCGTAATCCCAAAGAAACAAGTGTGGATTGTATTGCAAGGCAATACCAAGTCCCCTACCGGTAGAACAAGGCTTTATTACACTAACAAAAATGGTAAAATATGTTTTCTAAGTCCAAGGCCCATAACTCCTTCAAAAATCATTGGACAGGAACCAAACTTAAACTTGTTCTGTAACACATTAAGGTAGACTCACATACAAAATAAAAGATCAATACCTGCAACTGTTTTGAACTAGAGAATGTGTCTGTAAGACACGGATGCCCCGCCAAAAGATTTCTCAAAGGATAACCTCATATTAAAATGTAGGTCAAGGCCACTTAATTGTCATTAATTTGGGCAGTACTCATCAAGGCAATTAACTTGATGAAATATCATTGTCCTATAATGTCATGTGAATGTGTAGTTGTTGGGAAATGGACTTAAAGGCAAACCTTAACCAAATTCACCGAAGCGTAAAATGCAGGTCAAAGCCACCTTATTATCAATGATTTGGGTAGTTCTCATCAAGACAATTAATTTCATGAAATATCATTGTCCTATAATGTGCAATTGTTGAGAAATGGACTTAAAAGCAAATCTTAACCAAAGTCACTGAAGCGTAAAATGTAGGTCAAAGCCACCTAATTGTCAATGCTTTGGGTAGTACTCATCAAGGCAATTCATTTGATGAAATATCATTGTCCTATAATTTGCAGTTGTTGAGAAATGGACTGTAACGCAAAACTTAACCAAAGTCACTGAAGCGTAAAATGTAGGTCAAAACCACCTAATTGTCAATGATTTGGGTAGTACTCATCAAGGCAATTAATTTGATGAAATATCATTGTCCTATAATGTGTAGTTGTTGAGAAATGGACTTAAACGCAAAACTTAACCAAAGTCACTGAAGCGTAAAATATAGGTCAAAGCCACCTAATTATCAATGATTTGGGTAGTACTCATCAAGGCAATTAATTTGATGCAAAATATCATTGTCCTATAATGTATAGTTGTTGATAAATGGACTTGAACATAAAACTGAACCAAAGTCACTCAAGCATGAAATATAGGTCAAAGAGTCAAATACCTAGTGAACCCTGTAGTACTATCAAAGATCTACCTACAGACCTATTATCATCGTTCTACCTCTCACAGTTTCTGAGAAAAGGACAACGCAAAACTTAACGGGACGTACGGACGTACGGACAGGCGGAAGGACGGTCAAGGGTAACACTATATGCCCCTTCCACATTCGTGGGGGGGCATAAAAAAAGTGCGTAAAACTTACATTTTACTACAATTTTCTAATTCCAAGGCCCATAACTCCATCGAAAAATCAGTGGAGCAGAACCAAACTCATACTTGATCTGTAACTCATTAAGGTAGACTTACATACAAAATATATTATTAATACCTGCAACAGTTTAGAAAAAAAAGTGCGGAAAACTGACATTTTACTGATATTTCCTAAGTCAAAGGCCCATAACTCCGTCAAAAATCAGTGGAACGGAACCAAACTTCAACTTGATCTGAAACTCATTAAGGTTGACTCGCATACTAGATATCAGATCAATAACTGCAATGGTTTAAAAAAAGTGCAGAAAACTGAAATTTTACTAAAATTTTCATAGTCCAAGGCCCATAACTCCGTCAAAAATCAGTGGACTTGAACCCAACGTAAACTTGATCTGTAACTTATTATGGTTGACTCACATACAAAATATCAGATCAATACCTTCAATGATTTGGAAAAAAAGTCTGGAAAACTGATCCAAGACTGACGGACGGACAGACGGACATAGTGCAAATCTAAAGTCCCCTTCCGCTATCGCCGGTAGGGGACTAATAACTCTCAAATCTCGTATTCCTGAGAAAATACAATTTTTAATCCAGATTCCCGAAAAATGACATCGCAAATCCTGGATCCATTTAAGCGTTAATCCCTATTTCCCGCTGAATAAAATGGCTGATCCCAATTCCTTACAAGGTCCTTTCGCCCTCAAGGTAAAATTATCCTGCCAGGTACAGTTATTTTATATGAATTAGGACGTAACCTTCAAGTGGATCGTTTAGCTCATCGGACGCAATTCTAAACTATTACATAAAGGTATTCCAGTGATGATTTTGACTATAAGTTTAATGTTTTTGAATGTTTCTTTATTGATTCAGCAGTTTCAGTGAACATGGTGAAGATTGTTAAACAATTGTCGAAAGAACAAGTAAACTGGCATTCACAAAAATGGCCTTTTGGACATGCATGCAAGCTGCTAAGTACCATTATATGACTACATAATTTTTAATCAATGAAGATTACATACACTGATATGCATATTAATACATGTTACTGTTTTGTGAATTATTAAATTCGATGGTTTTTTTCATGATTTCAAATCTTAAGATATTAAAACTGTGTTTACATTAGATCAAACAAAATACCTGCAATACAGCTGGCAAAAGTCTGTCCTGAAAATATTTATACTAAAGAAACTCAGCGAAAAAAAAAATTCAGACAAAATTTTTCAAATCTTTTCTTTAAATCACTAAGTATTCTTAAATGTGGGATTAAAATATCTAAAATAAAACTGAAAATGAAGTGCAGGCAAAGATCAAAATTAATCTCCTGTATATCTATATGAACACATGCAAAAATACATGCATCAGAAACATTGTGCACTCAAAGATATTTTTTTTTCTTTGGATAAGAAGAAAAATCTGTCAAAACAAGACCTGTTTGGGATTGAATGCTTTTTTTGAATTGGAGTGGTGTTCAGAGGTGTTTGAGATCGACACTGAGCTTAGACACTGGTCTTATTTGAACCCTGATTATTTTGACATCCTGTCAAATCCAACATGATTTTTCAGTCCAAATAACAGCTTTGAAATTTCATTTTAACATCTATATTACGAAATGTAGTAAATAAATTCAACTCATTTTTCATTTTATGGTCCAATATTATGTCCGATTAGATGGATTCCACTGTATTCAGATACAAATTTAAAGGCAGGATTGCAGTTTAGTCTTGGCTCTGTTAAGCTGGGTTTTACTGTACTATAAGCTGTAATTTCTCAATGATCATGACATTAGACTTCAGAATGATATTTGTTTGATTTCAATTTTTCAGTTCTAGACAATACAAACAAATTTTGAAGATTTCATCTTGGTAATTTCACATGAATCAATAATAAAAACAGATAAGATCTAAAACAAATCAAAACATTACACCTGCCAATATCAGGAAATAAATTTTTAATTAAAACACAGCCCCACACGAATTCGTGAAACCACAAAACTGCTCTGAAAAATCACAAGTATTTGAAATTTAATGGAAAACAATAACTACAATTCTGAAACATTGGTAAAATTTCGGTCAATAAATCTGTACATTAGAAATACTTCCTTATATGCCATTTGTTACATTGAAATTAAAACATTGAAATCCTATTGTTGTTTACTTTATAATCTAGTTTAAGTAATTCTCTATAGACAGATTTGGATTTGAATTAGTTGATCATTCAGTCGTGATCTGATTTTATGTCCTTCAAATTGAATTGTATGTTCATATATTATTCATTATATTTTCACAGGTAGCAGAACGACTACTCTCAATGGGTGGTATGATTTATGCCCATGGCCACTCCTGGAGAATAATGACTTAATTTTGTGAATTAGTGAAATTTTCATTGTTGAAACAATACTTTTTATTACAATAATAATGACTTTTAAAGAGTTGCATTCATTGTTTCTACAGCAATAATCATTTCCCATTCACATGATTGAGACTGTTTGATAGCTCAGTAGAGTGACCTACTACATCGACTATAATCATATATAGCCATTTACCTAATGCTAAAAAAAATCATGAGCTTATGTATTTGGTTGTTGTTTATCATGTTTATGCAGAACCATAAATGTTTACTATAAATCCTTCAATTAAAATTCAATCTCTATAATATTGAAAAATGTCTCATTTAAGGATAACTCACTTTAAAATTTACTACTAGTAAATAACTTATGATACCAAGCTGCCATCATTCTTGTTAATTATGAAACAAAGACCTTAAAAAAATCCTCCCTCGTATCTCATCGCCTCCAACCCTCATAATGTTTCACAACCCCCCCCCCATATGATTCTAATCGTTGATTATTTACTAATATTTTGCCATTTTTTGCCAAATTTTGCAGCATTTTTCAGTGTGTTTGATAATGTAAAAATCCTCCCCATTTAGTTTTAAAAATGTTGGACAAGAAAAAAGAATTTTTTTATAGCCTTAACTGAAAAACTAGGTTTATATTTTTATACTGTTTATTGTTCATACTTTTAATGTGTACAGATTCTGCTGTAGCAAATCAGTAGAAGTTTTTCAACACAACATATGGAATTAAAATAACTTGTGAAAAATTTAATTTGTTATAAAAATAATATGGCAAACACACACCTACATGTAAATGTGTCTACCTATATGTACATGCACTATAAAAATATACCCGTACATTTAGAAACAGTCTATTGATCTATATAAAAAGGATTGATTAAATTCTACCCATTACTCTAACATGCAAGAAGTAAAATAAAATTTCTGTAAGTTGTAACATTCTTCATTAGAATATTAAACAAGTAAGAGGCTAACATATATGTGAATTCTATTACATAAAGCTCCATTAAAACAGGTGCACTATGGGTAGTCTACAAGGTGAGAGAAAGAAATCGGCAAAAACATACTTCACTTTTGGAGCGTGCAAAATCCATAGTGGTGTACATCATGCTCGAGTCTGGACGTTTAATTGCTACGCCCTTGATCGAGTCCATCAGAATTTGACCCAGTGCTCGTACTTGAACTGTGCTGCAAGGCCGTGTTTTACGCTGGCATTAAAAACAGTAACACAGTGAGCATGCTTATGATGTGACAATGAGTCAAATAAATTAAGTACAAAATCATGCATGTGTACATTTTGAAGTGAAACTCCCTTGTAATTGCAAAGGGCTCTTAAAATATTTCCATATCATATGAATATTTATCATCTGAATGTTTTCTTTGATATCAAGTTCTTTTTGCAGTCAAAAGAAATCATGTAGTGATTTAAAGAAATTTTTTTTTCTACATTTAGTCTTTTAACTTATACCCTTCTGCATGTCCAAAACCCAAGCCCTTTGGTTAAATTGTGATCATGTTTTACTCAGACTATTTATTTTGTGGACTTTTGTTACAATTTAGGTTCCACATTCTTATAAATAGCATATAATTGCAAGTACAAATATGCCAACGGCAAGTGGAATTTGTTCATCAAACTTAATTATAATCAACCAGTACCCTTTTATATACTAATTATCCTTCAGAAATGACTTTTAAATGAAGTGAAAACAGGCAAAATCTATGATCTGAGTTGACTTTTTATTAGGATATCGATCCAAAGCATGTGTGCATCAAATTCTCCCTTATGTTAGAACTACTATCAAAAAACCTCTTTCACCATTTTGATATCTATACAATGACAATTTCTATTCTACATAAAAACTCTTATACCACTGTGTAAATATCTATCCATTCTACATAAGCTGCAAAAATTACCGGTACTCTTTTGGTGAACAAAAAATTACCTTATTAAGAAAATTGCATAAATCTTCAAAATAATTCTGACAGTAAAAGAAAAAGATGCGATTTAGACAAAATTTGAAAAAAAATATCAACAATCATAACAATACATTAACAGGTGCTCCAGTAAAATAGGCCACTATGTACTGTAGTCCCTTTTTGTACATGAAGTCACACCTGCCAACTTAAATGCCCCTGGAGGTTTTGATTCCAAAGACAACTCCAAGAATACCAAAAAACCTATAAAGGGGGCTTGAAATCAACTCTCCTGTTGTTTTTAGCATGTTAATGACATTACAATCCTCAAGCAATAACTAAATGAATGTTTTGTCAAGAAAAGTAAAAACAATTGCTCTCTGAAAATTTCAACTTTGATGCTCTCATTGGGAACCCCATAAATAGGGATAGTTAGCATGTATGCACCAGAATTAGATGTGGTTTGTTCATTGATTAGCTAATATGTTTTTCCTAAATTTCAGAGAGAAAATCGTGCTCCTGTATTTTTAAAGTATGATCAATTTATGAAATATATGAATCAAAATAGGAATACATGAAAAAGAAAACAAATACTCTTAAAAATGGATTATCTTGTGTGTATATACTTCCCTATCAAGGGAGATAATCCATGCTCATACTGATATAAAAATATACTTTCCAATACAGTCTGTGCCAAAAGCTTTTTTATTCACTAGCCCTGAGGAGATAGTAAGGTCCTGTATTGTACTAGCCCGAACTCAGTTTCACTAGCCCTTATAGAAGATTCTTTGTTAATAGGGTACAATTTTAACTAGGCTAAGCCCACCAGGCTATTTTTTTCAAATTTTTACTAGCCCGAGACTGATTTTACTAGTCTCGGGCGTAGGGCTAGTGGCTAAAGGCACAGACTGCCAATATGAAGGATTAATCATGAAGCAAATGAGTGTCAGAAAAAAAATTACTGATCATCAGATAGTAATATATATATATATATATATTTAAAGTGTCAAAAACAATTTCATTTACTTTTTTCTTCTGGCAGACCTTATAAATTGTTTTCTTTTTACAATGTCTGAAAACAATGCTAATAGATAATAATTTACCCTTTTATACTTAGTTTAAAATGATTTGTGTCTCAGTACAATGGTATTCTATTCTTTGTTATAACGATTAAAAAAAATCAAACATAAAGAGTATGTAATTAACTTTTTTAAGGGTAAGAAAACTGATATATTTTTTTGATTGGTTTTGTACTGTATATACCAGTATCTTGATCGGTCAATACTACTTCCTGTAAATAAACGTGTTAATGTGACCTATCGGTGATTGATCAAACATTTATTAAGTGTCACCAGATTATAATAATGAAGATAAATTCATTTTCTTCCATGTGTAATCAATTTTCTGATATAACGTAAGGTGTGATTATATATAATCAAACATAATATGAACATTTATAGTCAGCAATTTCAATTAGCAAACTAGCAAACGACAAATAAAAATCACAAACGATTCATAATAAAAGTTTAAATAATTTTGTAATAATGACATGGCTATTTGTAACACAAATTTTTCACAATAAAGCTATATATGGCCATTTTACCTTGTAACAATACAGTACAGAACTACTGACCTGTTTTTCAGCAGCGACACATGTTAGGGCATCTAATGCACGTAGATTTTGTTGAGTTGTTGCAACAGTTGTAGTTTCCCCTGTTGGTTTACCCTGGTTTAATTGTTGGCTGAAAATATACAAAATTAAATAAAATGAACACTATTTAAAAAAAAAATCTAAACATAAGCATTTCCTAGAATAATAAATCCAGTGGTTGATATAGTAAACTAAAATACTGACAAAGTCAGAAAGGGCCCCGCCCCCTTGTGTATTCCAAAAACCTGATTGCAGAATTTCATGGAAATAAGATTTTCCTCAAAATCAAAAGGGAGCTTCCTTTGATCAGGACCAACCTTTGTATATCATATAAATCCCTGATGGGAATTTTTATTTATTGTACGACGTACAGCTAATTCTCAAAATATGCACTTTTTCATATAAAAATGAAGTTTTTTCC
>MJUU01027838.1:79048-94305 GCA_002080025.1 Modiolus philippinarum
AAAATGTGATCACAGATAGTGATCCCTATATGTCCCCACTGTGTGAACACAGGCGACACAATAAAAGGATAATGACTTTGGGGTATGGACATAGTTCTAAGTCAGTTTATGATATCTATACCAACAATAATGAATTAGAAAGAACATGTAAATGATCATTTGTTATACACTTCTGAAAATTTTCTATTTACATCAAAGAATTTTCATCATTAGAGTTATTCAAAGAGAGGTATAAAACTTAAACCAACATTGTTGTGATAAAATTTTATACTTTCAAAATTTGAATGCCTGAGTATTGAAATTCAATAAAAAACAGTCTGTGGAATAGTTTGATTCAATAAACTAAAATTACCCTTTTGAAATTTGAAAAAGACTGATTATTTTTCTATCATCATTGGGCCGAGTTTTGGAATAATCAATTACAATATAAGTTAGAAGAACCGAAAACATTCCTTTTATATGTGCAGGATAATTTCATGCACCATTTGCAAGCCATTGAGCTTGAGATTATATCACAGAAACAATATTTTATTCATGACTTACGTATGCACCCACGTAATTGATTTGGGAAGTTCAACTCCAGCTATTTGATTAAATTCTATTCATTTTGATAAAACATGTATTAAAGAAATATCTATTTAAGAATTTTAAATGCCAGTTCAAAAATGAAACAAGAAAGGTTGATGTGGTTTTGCCAGTTTTATAATGTATAATGACATCCTATTATACTATTTAGGGCAAAAGTATTTTGCTTTTTAAAGACCATTGTCAAAATCATCTCTATATAATATATTGTATAGGGGACAAAATTTAAATTGAGTAATATACATTTTGATAAAGTTTTTTGTCCCATACATCATGAATATAGCAGCCAACATAAAAAGGTGTTATTCAGATATTTCTTCTAAAAAGAATTAAAGAATTTTTTTCTTGAAATTTCTTACTACAGCATGTGTTAACCATAGAAACATTTTGTTTGAAAATAATTTCTAGAAGTACACAGTTCGATATATGCATAGGGTGAACAGTAAATATGTACATGTTATGCATTATTGATTAATACACTTAACCACATAAATATAAAATGTCAATTTAATTGCATGCAGCCATGCACAGGCTGATCAAAATGTATACCACCATTTTTACAGACAAAATTACTTGAATTTTGAAGAATGAGAACACCATATTCATTATACATTGTTGAATAAATAAAAGATTTAACAAGAATTTATCAATTTCTCTCATAAATAGTACAATTCCTATATACAGGCCCAGATTCAAAGACCTTGTCCCGTACAACCAGAAAATATATAAATTTATGTGGTAAATTCGGGGGTTTTGGCCAAAATTTGTCTACAAATTTTCGAGCCTTGCTGTAATTAGTGATTTTTTTCTAATTGTGCCCCCTCTAACTCCACCCTGATATATTTGTGTCTTTGACAATAATTAATTACGGTAACAAAAACAAAAGCAATTAAAAATAAACTGCTGCGCCAAG
Organism: Modiolus philippinarum; assembly: GCA_002080025.1. Classification (NCBI taxonomy): domain Eukaryota; kingdom Metazoa; phylum Mollusca; class Bivalvia; order Mytilida; family Modiolidae; genus Modiolus; species Modiolus philippinarum. The sequence goes on from MJUU01027838.1 coordinate 80,547, forward strand.
AGTGCATGATACGCCCGTCCACTGTCAACTCAAACTTTATGGCATTGTTGGACCACAACAAAATTTTGATTGAAAAAAATCAAACAGAATATGTGTCTCACCAAGATGTAACCATTCAACAAATATCAAATTAATATGTAAAAAAAAAAATTTCAAAAAAATATTAAGTCCAAGGGCCATAACTGTCCACAATGCATAATTTATAACATACAATCATAAACTATATATCAAATCAACATATTCACACATTGTAAAGAAAAGGTGGAGAAACTGATGTTTTTCAAAAATTTACAAAGTCCAAGGGTCATAACTCTGCAAAAAAAATCAAGCAACCAAAACCAAATTCGTACTTGAACTGTATCTCACCTAGATATACTCATATACCAAATACCAAATTAATATGTCAAGCGGTTACAGAAAAAACTTCGGAAACCTATATTTTTCAAAATTTCACTAAGTCCAAGGGCCATAACTCTGTATAAAATCAACTGACTGGAACCAAATTCGTACTTGATCGGTATCTCACCTACATATAGTCATATACCAAATATGAAATCAATATGTCGAGCGGTTACAGAAAAACTCCGGAAACCTATATTTTTCAAAATTTCACTAAGTCAAAGGGTCATAACTCTGTACAAAATCAATGGACTGGAACCAAATTCAATCTTGATCTGTATCTCACCTAGATATTGTCATATACCAAATATGAAATCAATATGTCAAGCGGTTACAGAAAAAAACTCCGGAAACCTATATTTTTCAAAATTTCACAAAGTTCAAGGGCCATAACTCTATACAAAATCAACTCACCGGAACCAAATTCGAACTTGATCTGTATTTCACCTAGATATAGTCATATACCAAATATGAAATCAATATGTCAAGCGGTTACAGAAAAAATCTCTGGAAACCACAAAGTTAACGGACGGAGGGTATACCATAATACGTCCGTCTTTCGACAGGCGTATAATAAAAACATATTCATTTCAAACTGCTGAGTACAAAAGGTAGATAACTCAGTCTGTCAAGTTTATTTTTTTTCATTCCAAATATACTAGTATCCAATAAGTGAAGAGTCAAACTCCTAATTATTAATTAAAAATTTTCTGCAAAAAATGCTGATGGTAATTAGTAAGAATAAATTCTAGTGGATAATCATCATGGATCTTCATAATTAATGCAAATCCTGACTATTACTTCCCTGTTTGGGATTTAAGTACAATACAGATGGGGTTATTCAAGTAATTTTATTATTTTATTCTGTTGTTGATAAATTACAACAATACAGAATCACCAGTTATTCTATATGTAAAATCTCCTTTTCAGAAACAAAAGCATTGTGGGTAGAGTGTACACCAAAATATTTTGATCTGTCAAGAAGATTAATAAGGTAACGTCATTGGCAGAAAATTGATTGTTTGTACACAAAAATTTGAAATACAATCACGGTTATTATAACCACAATTCCTCAGTTTCTGAAATGGCGAATTAGCCCCGCTCCAAGTACTTGCAAATTATTAACTTTCCCCAGTGAAATAAAATGTGAAGTATTGTCTACTATGAACATGGTGAATGAACATATTCTATACTACTAACACCTTGGTGAAATGAAGCAAGTATCAGTTGTTTTATATGTTATAAGCGCCGAGTGTGTTGACAGTTGTTACAAAGACTCAGAAATTCCATTTATAAACATGCAGTGAATTAATTATATCTAGTACAAGCTACAAAATTGAAGGCATACATTTACATATGTATCTTTTACCCATTTACCAGAGAGACTTTGTTTCCCCTATGTTTCTTTTGACTTACCGTGGAAGGCGCCATGAGCTGCATGAAAAATGTTACATCAAATTAACAAGAGTACTCATAAAATTAAATATTATATAAATCTACATTGATTCTTATCAATTGATTTTTTACTGCCAGTTAACAATTATATTAACTGCTAAAGATGAAATGGAACATGCTAACATTATACATGTACATCTTAAGGGGGATCGAGTGTCTGTACCATGTATCTGATGAAAATTTGAATTTACAATTTTGTTGTTAAAATGATTTTGAAAAGTTTATTGATAATAAATAAAATAAAATAAAATAAAATAAGCAACATATATGCTGCAAGTGTGGCAAGTGTGCAAAAGTATGCCATTTTTTTTTTAAATCTTATTTTATCAAGGGGAGACAGTTTTATAGAAATAATAAAAGAAAATCATTTTTCAGAAGCTTCTCCCATTTAAACCAGTTCAGAGACTTGCTGATTTTTTACTAAAATTTAAAGTGCATTTAATAAACTATCAATCACAGAAAAATAAGAAAAATGCAGTTTTGTTTTAGTCTTCCAAAGTATCTTTATGAAATTTAAAAAAAAAGATTTTGCAAAATCTTTTAATAAAACGTACATGTATTTTTTTCATATATCAAGGGGAGGTATACATTTTACATATCGTTCAATTTTCACTGAAGAAACCAGTATTGACTTTTTTCTCAGTATATACATTTGGGTATGTTGACACAGTTGTAAACATATTCCCATGCTAAATATTGATTGTTAGTGAATAAATATTTCAAAATACTTATTTACTTTTCCCAATTGAAATGATCAAAATTTGTTGACTTTTCATATTCAAATCAATTATATTTGAAAGATAAATTATATATATGCTTAGGGCCTTATTTTCAAATGTTTAAAGAGTTTATTTAAATTCAACAATGTCTTATCATTTCAGAAGAGTAAATAATAAACTTAATAATACTGTTGTATATATCCATTTTGTAAACATTGAAAATTCTCAATATATTCTGAAATCGAACAACATGTTCATTTGACCAGTATTGACATTATCAATCATTCGACTGCAGTCAACTATCTGCAAAATATGCCAATTGTTTCAAATAATATATTAAAAAAAAATTACATTGCAAATAGAATCTAAAAATGTAAAGAAAAAATAGGTTATCACTCTGGCAATTTAAATAAATTGAAATCTCCTTGATTAATTAAACAAATTTTAGATGGGCGATAAAACATTGTATATCAACACAGGGGTGTAGATTTGGTGGGTTTAAAATACAATGTACATATTAGCGGAGTGGGTATCTCTCAAGATCAGTTTGTTCAGTTTAATAGAATTCTTAAGTTCAAACATGATTAAATAAAAGAATTTTAACAGTATTTAGTTTTTGTCTAGGATATTTCTATACAAAGAGGCTAGCTACTGTGTAATGTCAACATTATCCTGAACGTTCATGTCTACATATCAAACTTTTAATACCATATTTTTCTTTGATGGTAAAATGTGTATGCAAGAAATGTTGAACACCAAAATACTTTGTCATTGTGAGACCATGATAAAGATTCTGTTCTTATGAAAAACTTAAAACCACTTAATGCAAATGCCTGTCGGTGATTAAACTGATGAATTTGTCTTCCCTTCTTGAATGTTTTGATTTTTTTTTCAATATTCTTGGTCAAAAACAAGTACTTATTGTGGGCCAGGGTATTAATTTTCATGCTTATTCATGTTTTAAAACAATAATCACACCCGCAAATATTTCTCTAAACCTCAGAATATAAATAAACATAATGACTTTAACCAAAAATCAGCAAATATAAAAGCCCAGGAATACATCAAACATTGAAAACTGTGAAAATTTTGTACCGCCAATATAAAGCCCTATAGTGGCTATACAGTAACTCAAAAGTCTGATATTCAGAAAGGGCTGAAATAAGATTCAAATCAATTACAACATAATCATAATAATATTGTAATCATGATAATAGAACATGTATACAGTGTGAACCAATTCTAAAATTTCCCTCATTAACAGCTTTCAATTCATGCAATTGGAGACAGGACTGTCAATACCCTATTGGCAGGTTATTTATCTGTTTTGAGAGAATCATATATTGCTAAAATAAATGCTAACTTCAACTCTGACAATTAAGTTGAACAAGTGATATCAATGCAAATTAAAAAGTAACTCGCGATCGGCAGTCATCTTGAAATTAACACTCAAATTTATCAATGACCTGATGACTGTTTTGTATTGAGAAACTCTGTTATAGTTGCATTAACATAAATTTTATGTCTATAATAGTCAAAATAAACCACTTTCACTCCAAAATACATGTATTATAGTCCATTGTGTGTTATTTGTCTTTTTTATATGTATACGCCATAATCATTTATTGTAAATGTGTTTGTGCAAATCTATTTATCATGTTTACATGTCTTTCATATTTTAATTGGAAAAAAAGATCCACATGTCTGAATTTCTAAATATAATTAAATTAAAAAAACAACATGAAAATGTAGAAGAAATTACATGATCTGATGATTTTTTGTGGTTAAAATGTACCGGTACATACATTGTATACATTTTGCATATAAAAGGTGCTCTATATAAATTTTTCTTTCAAGTGTTTTAAAATGCACTCAATGTCATCCTGAGATTTGGAGAAATCTTTAATTCTCTTACAATATCTGACACTTTAACAGCTATTGTTTTTAATCTTCTTATTTACACAGTACTTAACAACTCTCTTATAAAAGAATTGTTTGTGACTGGCAAATAGTTTCTAACAGGCAAATTTAAACATGTAAAATAAAATCAGTGTTAAACATGTTAAAAATCCATATAAAATGTATACAGTCTGTGCCAAAAACTTTTTCATTCACTAGCCCGAAGGGGCTAGTAAGGTCCTGTGTTGTACTGGCCCGAACTCAATTTCACTAGCCCTTATAGAACATTCTTTGTTATTAAGGTACAATTTTAACTAGCCCACCGGGCTAGTGACTTCAATTTTTTACTAGCCCGAGACTGATTTTACTAGTCTCGGGCGTAGGGCTAGTGGCTAAAGGCACAGACTGTGTATATGTAACTTAAATACATGTAGCTGCTCATATGAACATGTATTACGAGAATGTTATCATGGTTTATATGATCATGTAAAATTTACAAATGTACATGAATTCGTAAAATTCGATGAAGCAATTCTATCATTTTACATATTTTTCGTATAATTTTTGTCACAGAAAGTTGACCAAAAACTATTTACCCTTGCATTACTTTGTGTCTGTATTAATTACTCTGTAATGAAATGATGTAAAAATGTCAAAGTTAAAAAATGTCAGATTTAACATATCTTAAGTTATTCCTACATTTATTATACATGTATATAATCTAAATATTTTAAAATGAAGTACATGTACAAATGTACATGTTACAAATTACTTCCATACTTTTTTGGACCAAAAAAAAAAGTTTTTTAAAGTAAATTAAAGGAATTTAAATTCTTGATCACGTTGATAGGAATGATAGAGAAACTTTTCTATATCCTAATGTATTTAGTACATTGTATTCATTTGCATTTATCTTATTTTTAATCATTTCAGGATAACTGCATTTTTAAAGCATTTTTTAAATGTCTTCTTATTACATGTATATATATATAATATATTTGGCTGTTGAGATTTCTCTGAACTAATTAAAAAAGCTTTTCTAAACATCTTACGTCAACGATATTAAAGTTAATGGATATAAAAGCTTTCCACTGATATTAAACAAAATGTTAAACATGTTAAATGCATTATTGTTTGTATATACCAGTTGTTGAAAAATTTTACCATTGTATTTAATTTTTAAAATCGCTGCAAGACATTTCAAATATCCGGTAAATGATCAATAATAATATTGCAAAAGTTAAAACTGTATACCACTGTAAAAGGCAGAAAAAATCCACTAAACAATGCAAACAAAAGAATACACCATATTCTTGCAAAATTAGATAGCTGCTATTTTGTAGCTTAATCATGTTAATGTACGACAGAACTTTTTCAAGTATACAATGTATATCTGTATAAAAAGGGTAAAATGCAACCTAAAATCTGGAAAATTTTGGATCTGTACATAAGCAAGGGTGTCAAAGAAAATGCTAAAGATCTAGAGTAATAAGAGAAAATTTTGAAGTATTTACACTGAACCACTATGACCATGCTCATATAGTAGAAAGGCAAAGTAAACATGGTAAATGTGTTGTGTATTTAGACAATAAGTGCCAGGGCGGACACAAAGAAAACAGTCATCAATTATGAATGTTGATATTGGTCATATTCAGTCTGAAGTCTTCTGTGTATGAATTCCTTTTTAGTGACCATTCAAAAATTAAGATGAATGGCTTGTCCCAGACGTGCTGCATTCTAACATGTTTGATGATTAACTCTACCTTATTAGAAATATGTGAAAATCATAAGCAATATACTCTTTCAAAAAAAGAAAAAGAAAAAAAAATTAAAGCTTTGATCCAAAATTACTGTGCTCAACATTACTTGCTTTGTCTATAGCTACTAGTATACCATGTATATACATTTGTACTACACTATCATATTTTTTCAATTTTACATTTGCATTTATTCTTGTAGAAAATTCAATATATTCATGATATTATTTACATAATTAGTGTCTATTATGTCTATATTATTAATAAGACTTTACCATGTTTACAAAACAAACATACATACAAATAAGATAATGTTATATTGTGCAAAAGATGTAAACATGTAAGGAATACATGTACAGTTCAACAACTCAACATGCTCAAAAAAGCAAATCACAAGCTTATAAAATATTTAGATCTTATCACTACCGATGGTTGCATCTAAATCCATGTTAACTGAATAATTTACTATGTTTGCTTTGAATTGGGATTTTTTTTTATGCAGTTATTTAACTTAAGCATACAGCATTTTTACTCAATTACCATTGATTACTAGTGTCTCTGTCAAATGCAAACTTAGGTAAAATTACATTTCGGAGATAAATAACTACATTGTATGTATCAAATTACCTATGCATTTTCCTGTATACTTACACAGTAACTGATTGAACATTTTTAACTTGGCCATTTGGAAGGCTTGGCACACTAACTTTTGTTGGCTGTCTCCCAGCAGATCTTTTTCCAGACAGGACTCTTGGGGTTTTTGTTTCTTTATCTGTATCACAAGAAAGTTCAGATTCAGATTTCCAAGCTAGATTTTGCATTAAAGGTTCTCTTGTAAGTTTATATTTATATGCCAAACTTGCAGTATCTTTTTGTTGATGGTGGTTATGATGTTTGCTGCAAGTATGAGAACCTGGTGTATGACTTGAATGAGGATGAATGAAATTACATTTACAAGCACCATTTCCAACAGAGGTAGTTTCTCGGCGTGTGTAATTAAAGGCTGCAGTAATGAGATTTTGGGATGGTGTACTCGTATTTGTGGGTTGATTACATTGACTACACACATTTTGAGCAGACGTAACACCATTTTGAGGTGGCGAGTTCACAGCACTCTGAACCCCAATTCTTTTTGGTTCATTGGAATTTGTTTCTTTAGCAACAGGAGATTTTAATCCAGTAAGTTGTGAATTTTCTTCTCTGTATTGCTCAATGTAAGATTTTGAAAAGGGATAATGTTTGAACACAAAACTATCTTGAATCAAGTTTTTTAATCGTGTTTGTTCTCTCCATGAATAATTTATTGGTTGTGGGTTTTGTTTCTCTTTTTCAGGCTTGCGTAGAACACATTTTGAACTGCTAAACCATCCCAAGATATCATCATTTTTTGTAACTTTGATAGTTTTTGGCACTTTTAAATCTGTGTAGCCTCTCGTTTCTACCATATAATCAGTCAGCCACAATTGATCATCAATATCCAAAAGTTTATTCTGAATTTGTCGATCAAGAAGCATGTTAAAATCGTGGTTAGCATAGTTTCTATCATTTGATTCCGAATTCATTCCTCTATCTCCAATTTTAATTGTTTTGTATTAACTTTTATCATATATCATAATTTTGTCATATTTCGAATTTTGTAAAAACAACTGGTTTAACTTAAGCTAGGTCTGATTTAAAGATGTTTTCTACAACTATGGATTTTGTCTCGACTAATTTCCGAAATACGGTTGAGTGCTGAAACATGTGCACTCGTCTCCATTTTCAAACAAAGTTGTTGGCATGACCAGCCCATTTGGCTGTTCCATTTATTACCCTGTATTTACATTAGCCAAAGACAATTATACAAATTTTAAAAAAAATGAAATGTGCCATGACGGCAACAGAATATTCTTCTGCAATTTGAATCCTTCGAAAAATTTCAAAATTGGGAAGAAAACGTCGAAATAAGTCTACATATTGATTTTTGGTGGGAAGTCAAAAGAATAGCATTAGCAGCCGTAATTTTGTTATGATTTGCAGCAATCGCTTTAATCGTTTAAATGATCCATTAATGACAGTTTAGGTATAAAATTTCGAAAAAATCAATTAGATTGTTACATTTTCTCAATTTATTAAAATAAATGTTTTAATTAAATTACGACTATGGTCATAAAGACGCTTCAATATGCATCGCCGTTACATTCAAACATAACAAGGACCTAAAAGTACCTGCATCATTACTGAGGCTGCGCACTCACAATAACATTCCAAGATGGTGGCCACAAATGCACGCCGGTATATATATGTGCAAATTACACTTAAATCAGAGAGATTTGACTTATGACATGCCTCAAAATTATTGCTTGAATGAAATTTCAATTCAGCCCTTCTTTACTTTCAATTATTTTGTAGATAGGAATGTTAATTTTGGTATCTAATTTTTACATTTGTGTAGTTGCTATGGTTTATTGTAGTAAATAACGCCTAAGATTGACTAAATAATGCTGTTCTTGATTAATCATTACATCTATATGACAACTGTTGGTGTTGACTGAAATAAACACTGTCTCATGACCAAATATTCACAGAGTTTATCTTCAACTCCGCACTAATGAAAGGTAAAAATGCAATTATATGAATACATTACTTTTGCAGCTGTAAGTAAAAAAATGTTTTACCTCAAATAATCATACTTGATAAACCTTGTACTAATATAATAAGGATTGGAAACATTACAATTTGAGTGTTAAGGTAGATTTACCTGTAATTTTTTAGCATTTCTCTGTTGAAATATAGTCCATTTTCAGTACACTTTAGAACTACATTTTTCTACCAATTTAAAAGTAAGTAAGTAAGTAAAACTTTATTTGAAATTCGGTATTCAGTACAACATAATAACACAAGCTCTATAGAGCTTTTTAGCGAATATAGAAACATATAAATAACATAAAAACAACACATTGCATGCACATAAGATACAAAGAGCATAGTAATACTACATAGTAAGAAGTCAATGATATATCAGAGACATATAATTACATAGATTGGCAACTCTACTATCCCATATTATTCACAACAAACATGGCACAGCCACATCAGAACATTTTAAACTACTTTTAATTTATAATGGGCATATTTCTCAACCGAAAAGTGAATTGATTTCCTCAATTATTGTATAGTGGTGTTTCGAAAATTTGAATTAAAAATATTGATTAATAAAAAAGATATTGGCAAATAAAGTGGAGACTTCATGTGGAAATCTGACGGCGAAGATCGTGATATGCCTTGTTTACTTTTAAAACTCCTCTTTTATTTCTGTGATTACAACTTCCTAGTTACATGTATGAAATCTGGACAGTTTTTTACGTTGTTGGTAGAGTTTAGATAGTTTTATTATGATATTTCCATACATTATCGAAATATAAGTGATTTATCATGTTTATATTTGTGAAGTGGAAGTTTTATCGAAGCCTCGATGGCGGCGTGATTTCACAAGAATTTGTCAAGTTGCCAATCTCTTTAATTATATGTCTCTGGATATATTAATTGAAATCATTTGAATTAAACATTTCATTTGAAACTAAAACTACTATGAGACCATTTAAATTAAAAATTCACTTAAAACTAATAAATTCTACATTTTACCCAAAATTAAAATAAGAAACAATTGTAATGCAAATGCAAGTTAAAATTAAAACACTTATATATAAATCACTTATATTTTCGTTAAAAATTAAAACTATAATCATCGAAAATTTAACTTTGTTCCTGAGAACAGCAAGCAAAATAGAGTGTAAATAGCTATAGCAAAGCTACAATTTAAATAAACAAAACAAGCAATAAATAAACATAATACAATGTAATAGATATATCAAGCCAAAACTAGCATAAGATTTAAGTAAATTACCTGCAAGTAGAGCAATGACAATCGGAGCCATTCCGGGACTGAACCAGGCTCCTAAAATGTGAGAAACTGTTTTCAGTCCTGAAATGGTCCAGCAAACTATTCCATAAAGCAGCAGAAGCATATTTGAATGATCTCTTACCGTACGTAGTAGATTTAATCTGTGGAATTTCTAAAATGTTACTGTACCTGAAATTATATTTTGAATTTTTAATTCAAAATACATCATTTTATAAAAAAAAAAGATTAGATTAAGTAAGTAATTTTTATTTAACATGGATTACAATTAACAATAAAGCTCTGTAGAGCTTTTATACCATGTATAACAGTTAAAAGATTGCTGCAAATCAAAGTATAATTTTTGTGAAATAAACTTATTCCAAAGTACACAAATTTTGCTCTAGTACTTGGATAATTTTGGCTTTTTTAGAAATATACCACGGAAATTTACACTTCATGCCTTTTTTTAGTACACTTTCTATTTCCCCCCAAATATAAAATGCTACAAAGTTTATATGATTGAAAAGATGAAACTTCGATGCAAATCCTAATTTATTTTTCTTTAAATTTAGTTGTAAATACACAGGGAAAAGTTTAGTGTTTTAACTCCAAAATTTGTATCTGAAAATTGCATGAGCTTGGTCACATCAGTCAAAATTTATTAGCACTGTAAAAATCTACTGCATAAATTATACATTGCTATAAAGCCAATACAAAGAGCTTATCCTGGTACAATTTCGAAATAGTAGGATGAAATTTAACATGTAAACTAACGAGTTAAAGTTAATTTTCTTAATAGTGCCTGCCTGCCTGGACACAGCTTTTTATTGGATCAAACTGGTTTGTTAAATAGTTTCAAATCCCTGTTATATTAGTCCCAGGATAAGCTAAGACATCATTATAATTAATACAGCTCATTAAAATTATTGCAGATGGAGTTAACATACTAGTATTTGTTATGGTCTCTTGTTCATTTACTCCATATCCTTTTGCAAAATATGACTTACTGTATAACAAATCATCATTGCATACATGGTACAAAAAGTAAAGATATGCATGATAGTTAAATGTGAAAATTACACATAGAAAGATTTGACTAACATGCCTGAATCTACATTTTTATTGCTTGGTTGACAGATCAGTTCAGCTCTTCTTAACATTTACTCATTTTGAGGTAGAAATGTTTAGTTTGGTTACTAATTTGGTAACAAAGTGAAAATAATAGGGCACCTGCATCTAGATGTGAGGAACCATGGGCCCTAATGATGCTTAAGTGTATCAAATATTTTTTATTTACTTAAAATATCCTATTTGATACACTTAAGCATCATTAGGGTTTGGCATATAGATGCCTTATAGTTTTCACTTTGTCTGTCAATCTGTCTGTCAACAATTTTTTTTTTGGCAAAGATGTCTTGGATTGTTTAAGTGGGAATGATTTGAATTTTAGTCTATCTGGAACTTGGAAATGATGGGTTGTATTGAGTAAGCAAATTTCAATTTTGTCAGGCATCCACTTCCTGTTTGGCAGTGTTTGCTAATACTTTGTTTTTTAATTATAAACAAAATTTTCGTCAAAAACTTATTGGCTTATGCTGAACATGCTGTAAGGAATGATTTGAAATTTTGTCTCAATTGTTTAAAGCTTGGAAATGATGAGTTGTACAAATGTACATTTGTATTATGTAAGTGAATTTTAAGTTTGTCAGGTGTCCACTTCCTGCTTTCCAATACTTTGATTTTCAACTATAAACCAAATTTTCATCACAGATTTCTTGTTTATATAACAAATCATCATCTGCAACATGTAATAAAATGCAAATTCAAAGAAGGATCCAAAATTATTATGCAAGGAAAAACTGGAATATGAAGAAAATAGTACTATCAAAATTTCGATAAATGTCAATATAGTAGTTTGATGGTATTCTAAAAATTGCATCTTGGAAAAACCATTGATTTTAGTTTGAGGGGATTATTGGAGTACCCCCGGCATCTACGTCCTTGTCTGCATCTGCATTCAGGCATATATTGGTAACTTTAAAGGGTAGGGTCATCAATCTTTGCATATAGATGCATCTTGGGTTATCTCACAGCCTCCAAGAAAATTAGGTCTCTGTGACATATATTTTCCACTTAATTGCATTGCCTTTCATTCAATTTTAGGTCCAAGTTCATATCTCAGTATAACTGCACAGGGTAGGATCATCTAAACTTGCATGTGCATGCATCTTTGGTGGTGCATGTAGGTCAGCATTCAGGCAAAATTAAGCCACTTTGACCTATATTTTCTGCATAATTGACTAAAATTTAAGTGTACTCTCAGTAACTGTACATGGAAGGATCATCTAACCTTACATGTGCATGCATCTTGGGTGGTAGATCATCATCAGCATATAGGCAAAATAAGGTCACTTTGACCTAAAAATTCCGCATGAGCGACTTGCATTCAATTTTACATCTGAGTTCAGATCTCAGTAACTATACATGATCGTCTAAACGTGCATGTGCATTCATCTTTGGTGGAAGGTCAGCAACCAGGCAAAATTAGGTTACTTTCACCTATATTTTCAGGACGAATGACTTACTTTCCAGTTTACGTCCAAGTTCAAATCTCATTAACTGTACATGGTAGGATCATTTAACGTTGCATGTGCTTGCATCTTTGGTGGTTGGTCAGTATCCAAGCAAAATTAGGTCACTTTGACCTGTGTTTTCCATATAATGGACTTGCATTCAAGTTCACTTTAGACAAATGTTAGACATGTTAGAGTTCAGATCTTAGTCACTGTACATGTTGGGATAATCTAACTTTGTGTATGCATGCATCTTTGGTAGTAGGTCAGATTCCAGGCAAAATTAGGTCACTTTGAAGGACTTTCATTCAAGTTGATGTCCAAGTTCAGATCTCATTGACTGTACATGATGGTATCATTTAACTTTGCATGTGCATGCATCTGTAGTGGTAGGTCAGCATCCAGTAAAAATTTGGTCACTTTGACCTGTATTTTCCACATGATTGACTTGCATTGAAGTTAATGTCTGAGTTCAGGTCTCAGCAAATGAACATGGTAGGATAATCTAACCTTGCATGTGCATGCATCTTTGGTAGTAGGTGAGCATCCAGACAAAATTAGGTCACTTTGACCTATATTTTCTGCATGATCAATTACATTCAAAATTATGAACAAGTTAGATCTCATTCAGTCCACATGGTAAGATTATTTAATCTTGCTCATGCATTCATCCTGGGTGGTAGGTAAGCACCATGGCAACATTGGTTTCTGTGTCCATGTGCAATAACATCGTTTTAATGAGGCACACTTTGTAATCGTTGATTACATGTACCTATGTTTTTTTTCACAAAAATGGTAGAGGAATCAACATCTTTGACTGGGTGAAATTACTGAAAACTGAATATGACTGACAGGGAATGAAAACACATGCTGATTAGGGTTGCACAGTTAACTATTTTTAGATCGCCTCAACAAAGTTGAGGACTATTGGAGTACCCCCGGCTTCCGCGTCTACGTCTGCGTCCGCATTTAGGTATATATCTTGGTAACTATGCAGGGTAGGATCATCAAACTTTGTATACAGATGCATCTTGGGCTATCTCACAGCCTCCAAGAAAATTGGGTCTCTTTGAC
>MJUU01027838.1:98675-114004 GCA_002080025.1 Modiolus philippinarum
CCCCCACAACCAAAGTTTGGGGGTATATAGGAATCACCCTGTCCATCCGTCTGTCTGTCTGTCCGTCTGTCCATGTACCTTGTCAGCGCATGTTCTCCTAAACGGCTGCTTCACAGCATACCAGCAGATATTGCGGGGGAAAGCCATTTTTGCATGGTTAATGTGCCAACTTACCCTTTCTCCAGACAACCATGCAAAAATGGTCAAAAACTTCCCCGCCCTAAGCATATATGCTTTCCCCCACAATATATGCTGGTAGGCTGTGTGCTTAGATTTTGATGAAATGTTACACAGTTGTAGTACACCATCAGAAGATGTGCATGAAGTGATATGATTATATTGCTGTCCGAAATTTTGAAGGGGAGATTATTCGTCTTTGAATATTATCTAGCAAAAAGGGGGATGAACCTAGTCAGCCCATGTTCTCCTAAAAGGCTGCTTAGATTTTGATGAAATTTTACATAGTTATAGTACACCACCTGGTGATGTGCATGAAGTTATATGGTTCCTGCCCGAAATTTTAAAGGGGAGATAATTAGACTTTGAATATTTTCTGGAAAAAAGGGGGGCGAACCTTGTTAGCGCATGTTCTCCTAAACGGCTGCTTGGAGTTTGATGAAATGTTGCACAGTTGTAGTACACTATCTGAAGATGTGCATGAAGTACTATGGTTGCTGCCTGAAATTTTGAAGGGGAGATCATTCGTCTTTTAATATTATTTGGCAATTGGGGAGATGAACCTTGTCAGCGCATGTTCTCGTTAACGGTTGCTTGGATTTTGATTAAATGTTACACAGTTGCAGTACACCATCTGAAGATGTGCATGAAGTTTTATGGTTCCTGTCCGGAACTTTAAGGGGGAGATAATTTGACTTTGAATATTTTCTGGAAATGGGGGGGGGAACGAACCTTGTAATTGAATGTTCTCCTAAACGGCTGCTTGGATTTTGATGAAATGTTACACTGTAGAAGTACACCACCTGAAGATGTGCATGATGGTATATGGCTGCTGCCTGAAATTTTGAAGGTGAAATATTTCATCTTTGAATATTTTCTGGAGAAAGGGGAGAGGTATATCATTGTGTCCACATTTGTTCTGCGTCCACGACTGTATTGTGTCCACACACACTTAAATTTACACTTGCCATATTGATTCAGGGTTCAATTAGCGGGGGGTATAACTGGCTTCCATCCCACGATAGCTCTAGTTCCAATACTGTTAGTGTTGCCGAATTAACTCAAGGAAAAAAAAATAAGATCCTCAAATCCACTCTTGGTTAACATGGTTAAAAGTTAAAACCTTTTATTGGAAAAAGAACAAAACAAAGAAACAACAAGAAATATACACACACACAAACTGGTTCACATTGTTAGACCTTGCTAATCATTGAACTGGATAAATGTACTGGTTGAATAAGGACCAGTTTAATTTATATGATGTAATGTATCCAGGAGTCACTAATGTTAATACAGGGCACTTCAGTTTGCTCATGTCATATATTATTTCTATTCTGCATGCTTGATTCAAATAGAAAAAAAAGATAACAGGAAACACCTACAAGGGCAGAAAAACACAGTAGCATGCCATAATGTACCAAGGAACTGCGCAAGAAAAATACCACAAATAAAAAACAAACATAAATAACGATATCTTAGCTATAAAGAACAGTCTTTATTATTATTATAAAAGCGGGGGATGAAATCTTTGAAATTTGGAAAAGTTCCGTAAAAGCCCATGAAATCAACAATTTCATAAAAATTGAATTGTTCTGCAATGATACTTTCTTGAAAAAATACACCTGTATGTAAAAATCAAATTTATGAAAACCAAATATTAAAAAAATATCAGTCATTAAAAGTTCTAACCATTAGTCCAGCATATATATTAAAAAAGTATACAAATTGCTCTGAACAATGTGATATTCTTTGAAAATATATGCCTTTAAAGCACTTGAAAAGTACTTGAATTTCATGGTACTAAATGTGTATAAATCCTGTGAAATAATATCTATGGAAAAAGGCATACAACCTAAGGAAGGGTATGAGGAAAAAAATGTCACTTTCCAGTGAGTTTAGGATTTCTAAAGTTGCTTTCTATGGGCATGACAGATGAACCAATTGTTCATTTTGGACACAAATATAAGGCTACCAGAATCTACAGTAAAATAAGTAGACTGTACACAAATCATTACATCATGAAAAACATTGGTCTTATATTTACTGTATTTTTAGTCATCCTGTCTATTGCAACTAATCATGAAAAACAAGGTTTGGGACCCAAACAGTTGATTATAAATAACCAGGCTGATTTTTGTGATCAGTGCATCAGTTCCTATCAATGAAAAACAGCTTCTCTATCTTTGACACCTTTCTCACACGTCCGTTTTACCCACTTGAAAAATTGTTGTTTAAAACCTGCCAGACATCACATCCAACAAAAGTAATTTTTGCATAGTGTATATTAAAAAGTGTTTTTGTTCTTAGATCTTCATGTTCTTGAAAAAACCAAAGCTTGTATTTGTAGAATTGAAATAGAACCATATGTATTATAGAGAAATCTATCATTGCATGTAATTTGAATTACATTCAGATTTGTAACCGTGTATGTTTGGGCCATCAATAGAATAAGGTCTCTTTTGCCTATATTTTCTGCTTCAGTGGCCCTTACATTAGAGTGACATCTGAGTTATTATCTCAATCACTGTACTGTACTGATGGCACACTGCAGAGGGGCTAGGCTTGTAAAATGCAAAATAATGTATTTAAAGTATTATTTTAACATTTAACAAGCTTAGCCCCTTTGTGATGGCATGCATGGTTGGATCATTTAACTGCACATGTATGAATCTCAGATGGTAATAGTATGTTAGCATCCAGGAAGTATAGGGTCAGCTTGACCTACATTCTACGCTTGATCAATTCACATTCAAGTTTATGTCTGAGTTCATTGACATTTCTCAGGACTCAGGTACACAGAGGGATCATTTGACCTTGCACATGCACACATCTGTGATGGTAAGGGCACATCCAGACAAAATAAGGTCACTTTGACCAAAAGTGTGGAAAGTCCAAGAGAGCATCTACAGCTATTTAACGTATACGCTGTAACTCCACAGATGGCATCATTTGTCATGAATTTGCCCAACTCCTTTTCAATTGATGACAGTTCATTACTTTAAACATATTTTATTAATCAGCTCTATAATTATAGTAACATTATATACATGTACATGAACAAAAATTAAAAGAAGATTAATAGGATCCGGAAACAAGATGACATATATTAATCCGTATCCAAAAATAATACATATCTGATTACAATTTATTTTTTGCTCAAGGTGTAGTTTTCCAATATGACATGAAATTTCATTACAAAAGATCAGACATACAAGTAATAGTGCAAAGAATAGAAATAGGGATAAGATGTGTAAATAGGGCAAGTAAGTGCATAGGAAAATACGAAAAAAAAAAATAAATAAAATAAAATAAATAAATAAATACTTAAATAAATAAATAACAGCTAAATAAATAAATAGATAATAGTTAATAAACAAAAAAAAGAAAGAATTGAAGTGATATCAAGAAGAAAATTTTTTACTACTTAAAATATAACTCTTCACATTTGTAAATATCATTTTGTTTTGCAAAGCAAAGCAAGACAGTTCATTTTTCATTATCTTCCCAGATGTGTATTAAGTTGCAGACAGCCAGACCTTTTGAACTCTCAATTCTTTTTTCCTGTTATGTGTAAATGGATTTTGATCTATTTTGTTCATGTACTGAGTTATAGGGTTGATGATATATTATAAATAATAAATAAAAGTTAACTAATTACCAATGCAAGCAAGTTATTTCACAAGAAAATGCTAAATAAATGATGGAAAAATTGATTAATAAATTTAATTTGTATGTATTATGTTTACAGGTGATGTCTCTCACTGGCAGGTTTGAAAATTTTAATTGATATGGCAAAAAATTATGTACCATGGAAAGTATTGATGATCTTACAAGTAAAGAGAAGATAGAAACAAAACCACCACTTACAAAAGCAAAGAAAGTTAAAAAGAAAAGTGCTATAGCAAAACTTACTGAGAAGAGGAGACTGTCAGAATCAGGCAGTGAGTTTGGGTCAACTGCTTCACTGAGATCAAACTGTAGCAAAGTTATACCAGAAACTATAAATACTGGAGAAAATATCAATTTAGATCAAAAGGGAGATAACTTGAAATTTGATGCTGCCAAGGATAAAAAGGAGATCGAAATTTCAAACATTAAAGGGGGAGATAATTTAAAACCATCGATTAATGAAAATATCAAAGAAGACAATTTGACAGCAAATTTGAATACAGTTGTTGAAAAAAGTAGTTTCAAAGATAAATTAGACAGTGAAACTTTTAAAGAGGCTGAGAGGATAGACAATGCAGTAGATGCTAATCTCAATAAAAACACCGATGATATTACCGAAACAGTAGCAAATGTTGAACTTACGCCAAAACCAAGGAATCAAAAGATTATAAGTAATGAATCTGATATTTCTCCTTCACAGTTTATGGACATAGATTCCGATAGTGATGAAAAGGATAAAAAAGATGACAATTTAGTTAGTAGCAAAGCACCGTCTGATGCTACTGTTCGAAAATTTAGAGCTTTGAAAGTTGCTAATCAACGATCTGAATCTCTTGAATCTCTTAAAAATAGTCCTTTTAGCCCCAAACCTCCAGATACACCAAAATCTGGTCGAAGAAATTCAAAATTTTTACATAAAGGAGAAAAACGCAACAGAGACCCTAATTCTTCAGGTGAGGAACCTGACAATAGTGCTAAATCTAAAAAACAAGATAACATAGTTGATGCTACATCAAATGATGATGTATTTATAGCAGAAAATAAGACTGCAAATTTATCTGCTTCAAAAATGGGTTCTAAATCTGATCTTAAAGACAACGATCAAGGTGATGTCCAGATGAGCCCTGGTAGAGACAGCAAAATGGGATCAGAAGCAGATCTGGCTCAAATTACTGAAAATTATAAACATGCACTTCAGACCAATACAGGATCATTAGGTTTTAATAGATTACCGCCACTATCACCAAAAACTCAGCCTCCACCTTTATCAGGTGATATTTCTTCCAGGGCATTACGCACAACATATCGAGTAGAAACACCAAATAAAAAAATGGATAAGACTAGCTTTGATGCTGTATCTCTGTCAAATCGGTCGTCAGTGTCATCAGCCATCATGGCGCCTATTTCTATAAAGGAAGCCAGAGCAAGGTAAGAATCTTGTGTTGAAAAGAAAAGTGTTAATTAATGATACAAAAAATCAAAAGTTTTCAAGTGATCATTGTGTCAGTGTGTGGCATGATTAATTTTCACTTATAACTGTAAACTTTTAAATTTTAAATTACTGTGATGACTGTCACTATTTTAATGGATCTTTGTATTTTCATTATATGAAACTCTTGTATCTAACATTTTACCTATAGTTTTATTTTGTTTAAGACATTATCACAGGAAGCGTATTTCATAGCATAGACATCTATAGACTTTTTAATTATGACAAAATAAAAAAAAAATTCCTTGTAGTTAAATCAGTTACAAGTATTGAAAGGTAGTATTTAACTTCAAGTTTAAAATGTAATGTCTTAGTTTGAACTTATTTAGTAATGCAAGCAATTTACAGTTTTGCAAGAAACCAGACAAATTTATGTCTGTGAGCTTTACCAATGCACATCTAATGTTGATCAAGAAACAAAAAAAAATGTCCTTTACAATACATGTATGTACATGTAGCTGCATCATGCAGTCAGTCTCTCTGTAAGATGAATGTCAAACACATACATGCACTATCGCAAACAGTTATTAGCTCACCTGAACCCTATATGGAAATACATATAAGATCTTCTACTCAGAAACTTCCGGTTCAATTAAAACCAAACTTAGACACAATGGTCCTAGCTGTAGGCTTATAATAAGTTGGTCCCTTCGAAAAAAGGTATTGCGCAGGTCTGTACCTCATCCAAGATGGCCACCAGTTTGAACATAGTTTTAAGATTGGACCCTATGAAAAATACATTCAAAGATCTTCTTCTCAGAAACTACTAGTCCAATTAAAACCAAAGTTTAGCCACAATGGTCCTGAAATGGTCCCATCCAAAAAAGGTACATGTATCTGACAGGTTTGTACATCATCCAAGATGGCTGCCAGCGGAAACATAGTTTTAACATTGGACACTATAAAAAAGACATTCAAAGATTTTCTTCTAAGATACTACTAGTCCAATTAAATCAAAACTTAGCAAAAATTGTCCTGAAAAGGTCCCATCTAAAAAAGGTATCCGGCAGATCAGTACCTCATCCAAGATGGCCGCCAGTGGGAAGAAAGCTAAGTTTTTACATTGGACCCCACAGAAAAGACTTTCAAAGGTCTTCTTCTCAGAAACTACTAGTCCTATTAGAATCATACTTAGCCACAATTATCCTTAGATGGTATTTTTCAAAACATTTATCCAGCAGGTCTGTACATCATCCAAGATGGCTGCCAGTGGGGAACATAGTTTTAACATTGGACCCTTTGGAAAAGACATCTTCTCAGAAAATACTAATCCAATTAGAACCACAGTGAACTTAGTCACAGTGGTCCATAGTTTTAACATTGGACCCTTTGGAAAATACATTCAAAGGTCTTCTTCTCAGAAATTACTAGTCCAATCAGAATCACAATGGTCCTTAGATGGTCCCATCCAAAAAAGGTATCAGGCAGGTCCATACCTCATCCAAGATGGCTGCCAGCGCGGCACATAGTTTTAACATTGGACACTATGGTAAAGACATTCAAAGGAAACTACCAGTCCAATTAGAATCAAACTTAGTCACAATGGTCCTTTTATGGTCCCATCCTAAAAAAGCATCCAAGATGGCTTCCAGCAAGGTACATAGTTTTAAGATTTTAGGGGAACCCCGGTATAAATTTTTATTTTAATAGTGAAAAAGAAAGGAAATGGGGTAAATGTCAAGGCGACAACATCCCATACCCAGGTTAAAACGACCCAAAACAAGGCATCTAGGGGTCACCATACGGTCTTCAACACAGTGAGGAACTCACACCATATATAGCAAGCCCTAAATAGCCCCAAAAGGGTAAAAAAAGTGGATAAATCAATGGAAACAAACCACATCCAATAACCCAAATATCAAGAAACTACAATTTTATAAGAAGACACAGACAAGCCAATCACCAACATATTCCTGACTTGGGACAGGCGCAAAAATTGCGGTGGGGTTAAACTCGTTTTCTTGGATCCAAACCCTCCCACTATGTGTGGTGAATGGCTATAAAGTAAATACACAAAAAGACTCACAGTAAAAATCAAACTAGAAAAAAGTCCAACTTATCAAGACGAGTACCCTTACAACAGTCAAGTACCTAACCTGTATGAGTTATTACACAAAAATAACATGCATGTGTTATTACAGATGTTGTTTTGAGTTATCTGCTCTTTATTCCTAATCTTGTAATAACATATGTATGTAGCAACCTTTAATATATTACCTTTATTTTGTCACTTGGGAATGGCTTAGACATTTGCGCAGAAACTAATTATTTAGCCTGTATAAATCAGTTTTCAATTAGGTTAAAACATTTTTGATGAACCATGGTTAATCAATGAGACAAGGCTCTAAAATGATATAACTTTAGTTGTAATAACAATGCTTAGTTTTTACAGGCATATGACTTAAATATTTATTAGTTTATTAGACACTTGGGAATTACTAAGAAACTTGCGCAGAACCTATTGATATGCTTTGATTTTCATACATTACTATAAATAAAAATGTAATTTGATTAGGCATTATTCTGGTCTGAGGAAAACACTTTTAAGTGATGCAGAGTAGCTGTAATAACACCCTTCTATTATTACAGGCATACTTTTTCTGTAATAACATATGTATATTTTGCAATATTGGCAAACTATGAAAAGTCCTCTGATTTTAACTCCTAGCATGCTGATAGACAATAATGGTAATAATAAAATGGTATAGATTTATAACAAAACTATGACTGCATAATGCCTATTTGAAGCATGTAACATACATATGTTATCAATTTTTTCCCTTAGTAATAACACATGCATGTTATTTTTCTGTAATAACTCATACAGGTTAGGTACTTGACTGTACAATGAAGTACATAAAACATGAAGACAATACACACAGGTACTGTCCGGACAAATGCTTATTTGTCTGATATATGAGTTGTATTGGATGGTTGAGCTCTCAGTTGTCAAGGAAACAAGACCAGAAAACTGAATTTTTAGAAAAAAAAAAGTATTCTGCTTGATATTTTATCTGCGATTTCAGCAATATGTATAAACAAGATTACAGGGGAACCCCTGCCCAAATTTTTTTAAAGGGGGACTGAATGTTTTAATTTCAGCAATATGTATTACCTTGATTATATGGGGAACCCCTGCCCAAATTCTTTTTGAATGGTGTTCTGTTTTTAGTTCTAATGGATGATGGAGCTTTTGGTTGCTATGGAAACCAAACAAGAAACTGAAATTTTCGAAAAAAAAAAAATATTCTGTTAAATTTTATGTTTTGTTACAGGAATATGTAAACACTAGTTAATAATGAGAGCCCCTGTCCGAATATTTTTTGAAAGGGATTTGTAATGTATTGATTTCGGCAATAATTATTGCCTAGATTGTAAGGGAAACCCTTGCCCAAATTATTTTTGAAAGGTGGACTGAAATTGGTCAAAATGGACAGTTACACATTCAGACACATTTAAATATCCTTTCTGAAACAACTTGTCCAGTTAGAACACAATGATACTTTGATTGTGCCTTCCAATAAAGGTATCCTGGAGGACCACACCTCATCCAATGTGGCTGCGCGCTAGCATCAAGATAATATTGGATTCCATTATAAGAATTAGGTCTTTGAAACCACTAATCCAATTGGAACTAAACTTGATCACAAAAGTCCTCTGGTGGCCCCTTCAAAGGACAGGGTGCGATAAGGGGGTGATTTGGCCCAAAATTTCAGTGATTTTTCAAGTTGCACCTGAATATTTTCTTTTATGTTCTTTTGAAAGTTCAGATCCAACTAATGAAAAAACTACAAAATTTAGAACCCATGACGTCACAGTGGGTACAGTTCTGACGTCAGGTTTAAGCCACTTTTTAACGTTTTCATAGAAATACAAGGAATTTGGCACATTTTCGAACGGTTTTCCTAATCGGAAATATAGAGCGCATTCATGAACCAATTAGATATTTTACCAGCTTGTTAGTACAGATGCGTTGGACCTCCCATATAAATATTTTTGTGGTTCTTGCATGTGCTCTATGTTTCCTCTTAAGAAAAAGTAGTCAAAATTGTTTAAATTTGTCATTTTTCGACAAAATCTGCAATTTGTCCCACTTTCTATGTATACACCGAAAAACTCCCTAATCATACATTAAAACTTGAGTAATCTTCCTGTTTACTATTAACACATATCCATAGAACATTTCAACAAAAAAATATTGTGAATTTAAGCAATCTTATTTTTTGAGGCCAAATAAGGCCCTTACCACACCTACTCCTTTGCATTTGGCAAGTTCAAGTTATGAAAATGGTCCTCAAGTAAGCTCTAGTTGTAAAAAGGGTCATTTCAGATTCCTCATGTTTGCTCAAGTTAACTCATGTTTGCTCAACTGTGGAATTAAGTTGAGATATAAAGCTCAACTTTGATTCTCAACCAAAAGTTGAACTCCAGTTTAGGCATGACTGGACATCAGTTGATGTTCATCTCAACATCTTTGTATGGGTTGCCTTTACTTGAGATTTTTTATCCCTTCCCCCAAATGTTACACAGTTGTAGTATATCACCTGATGATGTGCATGAAGTAATATAGTTGCTGCTTGAGATTTTGAAGAGGAGATTATTCAACTTTGAATATTTCCTGGAACAGGGTTGGGACACCTAGTCAGTGTAAGTCCTCCTAAACAGTTGTTTGGATTTCAAAGACAGGATTTCAAAGAAATGTTGCAGTTGAATTTTACCACCTGAAGTTGTGCATGAAGTAATAAATGGTTGCTGCTTGAAATTGTGAAAGGGAGATTATTCAACTTTGTATGTTTTTCTGGAAAAAAGGGGGAGGTGTATCATTGTGTCATTCATTTATTAATCTGCAACTCCATCATAAAAATGTAAGTCATAATCCAACTGAACTATCAGGCTATCTTGTTGATCAACTTTTGCACCTTAAACTTGAAAATCTTTTTACTTTGGCCTAAAATCTTACGAATTAAGTGCAAATTTGAGGTACATGACTTTGTACTCTCAAGACATTACAGATACTAGTATTAAATTTAGATCTATTCTTTAGTACAAGAGCATACTTTGTTGTGGCATGTGTAGTATACCTATTTCATTTAATTTTGCTGACTTAACATTCAAGATTTTTCCTGTGGCACATGTAAATACCTAGAATTGATTTTATATGGACACGTTAACAACATACTGTTTAAAGATTTTAAATAATATATTTTATCAGATTATCTTTTTAAAAGTTTAAATGAACTTAACTCAAATTCATTTCGTAAATGATTAAGGTTTAAACTTTTAAAGTATGCATGGACAATATATATTTATAACTCTGTCATTTTGTAATTAAGCTATTGAAATCTAAAGTATTCCTGAAATAAAAGATTTAATAACTCGAGTGAGGAAATTTTTACAACTAAGGTTAAGAAAAAGGACACATTAATTTTATTATGGAGACAACTGTACAAACATGTACATTTATATATGTGTACTTGTTGAATTTACTTAAAAGATAATCCTGAATGGAATTTTATAATGGAATTATACAAGTATCTGAATTAACACATCACATGCAGGGATTCCCTTATTTCTGAGGTATACTGAAAATAGTGTGGAGATAATGTTTCCGATTCTAACTTCCGAGGTTAGATTTAGAAGGTTAGTTGATCTGTTTTGCATATTAAGCGTTTGTTTCATCTTAGGAATCATTATGGACAACATGAATTACCGGTACATGTACATAAATATTGTTTGTAATCTGTACATACACACTTGAGATTCCAGTGAAGGACAACTAACATAATTTGAATCAATGTAAGTTGATTAGGGGTAGGGAGATGGCTAAGAATATTATTCTTTGGGATATTAATCATACACCAAATATAGTTATAAATTTTTCATTTTAAACAATATCACAACAACTGATGGTATCTTTAATTGCAGACAGAACACTGCTGAAGCTGAAAAAGCAATTTGAGCTACCTGAGCATATACCCTATAGCGGGTAATTTTTGCGGATTCCAAATTTCAGGATTCCCTGAAGAGGGGTATTAAATTTTAGCGTTCATCAATTTTCACAAATCTAAAATTGTGTATGGAAAAGACATGTATAAAGATATACTGACTTTAATTTCTCGAGTTTTTATTTTCGAGTGTCCAGGAACCTCTCAACCTATAGCGAAAATTAGGACCTTGCAAAAATTACCCGCTATACAGTATTCTTTGTTTTTTATGCAGTGGAAAGTTGGGAGCATCTTCTCTAAAGCATTGACAGTACAGATGTGCCTTTCACTAAGGACTTGCCTTCTTCAACTCCTCATGTGTGTTTACTCAGTTTTTAGTCTCTACTATACTTCTTGTATAAAATTTGGTCTGATGAAATAATGTGTAAAAAATAAAAACAGTTCTGAATGTACAGTATATAAATACACATACATGACATATATACAATATGTTGTATTTTTTTTCCAGAAGTGGTATTGGTGGCAATGCCTCTGTTTCTTCTGTCTTACTTGGTGCTGAAGAGCTGGAAAGATATTTTCCAGATAAACGGTTAAAAGTCTGGGTCGGAAGCTGGAATATGGGAGAAATAAAGGTACAATATATGTGTTGTAAACTCAAAAGTTATAATTGTTTTTAAAGGATAAAGCTATCAATGTAGAACCAAACTAGTAAAAAAATCATATTTTTGTTACCATGAATTACAAAGTAACATACAAGTATCTCATATCATCTTTTAACATTGTACAATAAACCCTCCATTATCAGGCCATCCCTATCGTTAAAACTTTCTGGCCCTGGGTTGGAGGTGGCTTCTGTTGGGAGTGATAATTTAGTTGAAAAGCACTATATAGAAAAATATGAAAGGATATGGAGTGAATGTACATGTGACAAAAACGCACACAATACATAGAAAACTCCAGTTATCAAGGACAGGGCTTTTATTTTCTATGTCAATACGTTGTTTTTCCCTCTAGCTGTTTTATTTTCTTAAACAAAAAATGATTTCCAATTTGTAAATGGATGCGTTATTTTGATTGGCTAGTGACTTCAGGTACATACATGTATCATATGTGATCTCTTTTTGCCGCAATTTCTGTAGTCTCGAGTCTCCAATATGCTGCCATTTTGTTGCTATCATGGTTGCTATGTGTATCATTGAGCCATTCGTTGAAAGGGATGTTGAGTGTAATATTTTTGATAAAAATGTCATATTATCAATAAATTGAGTAATCTTATTCATAAAAATGCAAAACCCATTTCGCTAGACAATGATGCAGGAGTTAATTTCATGAACAAAACTGACACAAGACATTTACATGATTGACCAATCACCAACTGAGATCAACTTTAAAAAGATGTTGGTTATTATATATATATTTCGAAAACTAATCGACCAGGAGGTGGTTAAATGTGCTAGAAATTAGAGAAATGCCAATAAGACATGCTTTAAAGACAAGAACACATTAAATATGAAAAGGTTTAATAAAACAGTTATAGACAGGCAGGGTCTTCAAACATGAACTGTTCTGATTGCATGATCCTTTGACTGTACTGTTGCCCCCATATTACAGCTTCATGCAACAGTTCCATGTTGGGTCAAACAAAACAGCTGTTGTTTTCTGACCCACACAGTAACTGTATACTGTTATCCAAAATCTTCAGTTACTGTGAAATCATTTATTTTCATGGGTTTCAATTTTCGTAGGTATTAAGGACAATTCAAGGACAATAAACACCTCCAAGTTAGTTAGATCGCAACAAAAACGATTCATTTTCAGTAGAACATAATATTAAACTATAAAGTTTGAATAATAATATTTTATCAATACTAAATTTAGATGGTTCTTGCCCAAACTTCTGAACTGGAAATCAACACTTTAGCGTAATTGAAAAAGGTTACAGCTAATTTGTTAACTGGGAAACACTTGAAAATAAAGCAGTTGAACTTATTTTGCTGCTATCAAAGGCTCAAGAGAATGTGTATCTACCCTTTTTGGATATATCATGTTGTGTTGGGCTGAGGTACAAGTGCAAGGTTTATGGCCTTCATTGATCAGGTCGTTCATTTGTGGTTTGAAGCCTGCACAAGAAGATCATATTTCGTTGAGTATTTGAATTCCTGGTATGGGGACACCCACGAAAACCACGAAAAATTGGTATCCCACGAATAAAAATGAATTTGCAGTATGTTGATAGATACATTTTATGAAGTTGTTGTTTGCAAATATTAGTTCTTAAAAAAACAATACTGTCCTTAAAGTTAAATAAGCCACATTATGTATATTTTATGTTTATTATTCAGGAATGTAACTCATCATTGGATGACTTTGTATTACCAGAAGCCAGTGAATATGTACAGGATATGTATGTTATAGGAACTCAGGAAAATAGTATGCACAAGTAAGTATACCAATTTATCTGGCTATTTGTTGTCTATTTTATTTTCAGATACTACAGAAAGATTAAAAAAGAAACTCTGATACCTCATCAACATCATTGTAGTATTTGTAATAAACAATGAAAGGATATTGAGTAAATGCACATGAGACAAAGTCTCTACAAAATACAAAAATACACAAGTTGCATAATACACAGTAAATTTTTTTATGCTGTACAGGTGTTTCAAGGAGTGACCTCTCATCATCAGCATTAAAATCAAATAATATGGAAGGCCATAATCCCAAAAATAGTTTCAAAGAAAAGAGGTAACTCTTTACCAAAAATATTGAAATATGAAGCCAAATCCAGTGCTAAAGGTACACTCATATGGCGATGATGTTATTCACACAGTAAAGGTTTCCAGATGTTTCTTGTCATATTTTACGGAAGAAATGAGAACATGGATTCGTTAAAATTAAAGATTTGAATATTCTATGTCTTTTCCTCAATCCTAAACTTGAGAAATTTCTTTCTACACTTGTAAAAGATATTTCGATCTTTAATATGATCATATGTAAGATTCTATTATTCTGCATATTATTATGCTTTCTCTGTACATTTTATGTAATGATATTTGAAAATAATAAAGTAACATAAAAGTAAGATATCTTGCAGGTGAGATAAGACAACTTCCATACAAGACCACATAAAAAGTTCACTTTTGACTTGAAACTTGTCGTTATTTCTGTTTATTTTTGTCGCTAATTAGGTTCAGTAGGATCATATATACTATTTGGAATGATTTTTTTAACAGGCGCATATATAGAATTACAATTTTTTTGCCTATTAAAAATGTTGCTAATGTCACCAATTTTTTGACGGACATTTGATGGACAATGTGACATTAGGAACAAGAAAAATAGCATAATTTTATCTTGCTTAATTCCTGAAATGTTAGAATACAAAATTGATTTAATGTTCTTTAATTGACATTGATTATTTCTAAAATTAACAAAGTCATTCGTTTTGAATTAAATTAAAGTAATTATTGCAGATAATATTGTGTCTAACGTCACCCTTTGACGGAACATTTTGTGTCTAATGTCACCATTTGACAGAATGTATCGTGTCTAATAACACCTTTTGACGGAATATATTGTGTCTAATGTCACACACTGACGGAACACATTGGGAAAGGTTAATTTAAAGTTCTGTTATTAACTGTAATTATTTCTCAGGTCAAGCAAGTCATCTGTTATAGAGTATTTTAACAGTATTATTTCAGAAAACATTGTATCTGAATAGATCACACTTGAAAATAACATTGTGTCTAATGTCACCAGCTGACGGATCATATCATGTCTAATGTCATCTATTGACGGAAATAGTTGTGTCAAATGTAACCAATGTTTTGCTGGCTGTGCCAAATGTGCTCAACAGCAGCATGAAAATAAAATGCATGGGTGTTCCACAGATCACATGTGTCGCCTGCACTATAAATATTTAAGAATTCTGGTGTTTGAAATAGAATTATGAAGTCCATGTTGCACATCTACATACATTATATACTGAAGCGTGCATTCCTCATAGTTTGATAGAAAAATACAGAGCTGTACCAAAGTTGAGGATA
>MJUU01027838.1:118461-145246 GCA_002080025.1 Modiolus philippinarum
TGGAAGTAAGATACTATAAACATGGAAGTAAGATACTATAAACATGGAAGTAAGATACACTCCCGACCACGTGTTTTTTGCCGTTTCCACGCGCCCACGGTGGGCACAGACCTCCTGCCCATGTTTTAGGCTCTCCAGTGTCCACGCGTGGGCACATGTCCACTGTCCACCGGTGGGCAGCGTGGGCACGTGTCCACGCTAATCTAGTGGGCGGATGTAATGTAAAATAAGTGAATAATCGCCAACATATCACTATGATAAAAGTAAACGGTATTTGTTAACGGTTTTTGCGTGATCTAGTTTTAAAAGAAGAAAGGAAGTTTCAAACTCATCAAAAATTGTATCGATGACAAACAGCTGGCAAACAGCCAATTCAATAACTATGTAAAATATAGTTTACCTGTAATCATCGTAATGTTGGTACATTATACATTTGTGCGTAATTTACCTGTATTCACCGTAATGTGTGAAAACCATCTGACAGTCCCTCCTAAATTATTGTTTTATGCAATGTAAAACCCCTCATTTAAATAAGCATTATATTTCCATTTTCCTCTCACTGGTGTAAACTTTTCATCTAATAAAAAAATATTTCCAACAAAGATCGATCTGATGAACTTGTCTATTTATCTAAATAAAATAATAAATGTCAAGCAACATGTGAAAGCCATGTTGTTGAAGGACCAGGTGAAGTTTGTGTATCTGATACACATTATGTATTATATACACGATGTGTCGTCATCTTATTGAAATAAATGCATAAAAAGTTCAAGCGTGCTTTGGACAACATGATGTATTGTGTCCGAATGTTATCGATTGAAGTTGTAAGGTTAAAGGTTAACCAATTACTTTATACAGGCATGTGGTTGATAAATTGATAACCAGGTGTGTTTGTGTATTATGTATACACAACTGGCGACATTTTTTATGATTAAATTAATTGTACTGCATACAAAAAAGCGACTGAATGCTATGAAAAATTGTGGGTAACAAGCAACGACCTTCAAATAATGTGAATAACGAGTATACGATACATTGGTAAAAAAAAGATATTTTGCCAAAGTCCAGTTTGTGAAAAAAAAAAAAAAAACCAAAAATACGATATCAATAATTTCATGCATTTCCTACTCCATATTGGGGACTATATACCTTTCCTGTTCCTATCATGGCTTTATCATGAAAATTTTCTTATATGAATAAAGTATTATCATCAACACGATTGTTCAGCCTTTTCCGATATTAATATCTTCTCACCTTTCCTTTTTCTTGCATAGGGCACGGACCATTTGATTTTTTGATGTCCCTTGATACATGTACTTATGTCCAAGTTGTAAAAAGGTTACCCCGTAAAGTTCCCCATGTTCAAATCAATTTCATTCAACAATCCAATCTTTTGATGTCGATTACACAGGAAGGTGTCAAGCGTGTGACTAGCGCGTTTGGCGGGAAGCCAAGTACTTGCATGATCATCAGGTATGTCATTCCCACGGTTGACTTGGCCTAATTATTGAATTTGGACAAGCACATGTGGTCAAGTACAGAAAAAATTTCCATAGCATGGGATTTTCCAAAGGGGAAGTGAATGTACCTTTGCAAGGAAAATTCATGATTTTTCTAAGGGGTCAACCGATTTGATTTTCTGGGGAGGGCTAAGGGGATGACCATTTGATTCTGAGGGGGGGGGCCTGGCAAATTCGGTCGAGCCAGATTATTTATTTTCAAAATATTGCAGGCCGGAATATTTATTTTTCGCCACTTTGCGGCGAAAATTTTTATTTTTCATAACATTATCGTATCGTACCAATAAATCTAAGGTCAGATTATTTATTTTCTTGGATGAGCAGGCCAGATTATTTATTTCCAACTTTTTCAGGGACAGAATATTTATTTACAAAATCTACCACCCCCCTCAGAATCAAATGGTCGTCCCCTAAGGCGATTTTGGAAATAAATTATTTTAATCTTGGTGCTAGTGAAAATAAGTATACTAATCCTACCAGTCATGAAAATAAATAACTGAATTTTGTTTTGACAAAAATACGAGAATACAAATAAATAATTTGATGTGACATTTAGGAGGGTATAACCCCCTAGTGGACTTGGGACTTTGGCCTTATATTTGGCGTACTGTGGTCTTGACCACTTGAGTACATGGACTCAACGGACTCAAAGGTCATAGCATTCTGGACTTGTATATCAAATTTCAAAAAGAGTCAAAAATTAAAAAATGGACTCTGGACTTCATCTCAAATTTGTAGTGTACTCTGGACTCGAAGGGGTAGGGGGGTTATACCCTCATTTAATGAAAATAAATAATTTGTTCGAGATCGACATGAAATTTTAAATAACTTTTACACCGTCGCAAAATCACCCAAGCCCCCTCACCCTGAAAAGCAAATGATCGTTTCGTTATCACGCAAATTCTTTAATTTTGTCACCTTTTTCGGTTGTTTGTTCCAAACAGAAACGAAATATTTCATCCCAATCATGAAAATCAAATCAATTGCTTGATGCACAGGAAGAACATTTACCATTGATAACTTTTTTTTATCATTATTGAAAAGCACAATTTTACTCCCTTGGGAGTTGATGGCAATACATATTATTACAGTACAAAATAAACAAATATACAAGACATTTCAAACATAGCACATAAAATAAAGTAAAGAATCATGCAGCTATAGAGTCCACTTTCCTCAGTATTAAAGACTTTTTAATAAATGGAGCAACAAACTGCAAATGATTCGGAGATGATAAGACAATCACTTCATTTTGACAAAGACTTGATTATATCTGAAATTCATTTGCAACTTGCATCCATACGCAACAAATGAAATTTATGTAGCTTAACACAAAATTGCAGAAAAAAAAAACGGCTATTCATATGTGTTGGTACTTGGGTTCTAGAAAAAAAAAACAATTGATTTCGGCTTATTTTTCAGTGTCCTTTTTTGGTATTTGTTCACTACAGAGACGTATATTTAGACAGCTTGCTCTCTATTAGTCCTTTCATAAGTTTCGGATTTTGATTTTGTCTTCATTGAAAAGACACAAGTTGTCGAATCCACAGAACTAAAATGTGAAAAATACACCCATATTTGCATTGAATTTTAGTTCTGTAAATGTGTACTGGAAAAGACCATGTAGTGTAGAGGTGCTATGGATACAATGCAGATTTCTGGGCGATTTTATAAAGAAATTTTCTAATTAACATTTGAGCTAAAAGGTACAGGAGTATAAAAAGTCGTCTTTAAATATGTTTTAAAAGGAGTAAACACGTAATCGGAAATTTCTGCACTTTCAACGTTTGTTATTCCGTGTTATCTCAAACAGATGTACATGTACATTGTACGTGGACCCGGCTTTGCATAACCGAGACATATGAACAGTACATGTATGATGAGTTGATGCACCATGAACGATGCAAAATATGCAGGCACTAGGTACCATGTTCTGGATTGAGGAATTAGCAGTTCACAGACATTCCAATACCCCGATACTGATACAATTGAGGCTTACCGATTGAAAGTATATAGAGTATATTAACTATTACGGGTAGCAGAGAAAAACGATAATTTTTTAAGTTATTTCTCCTTTAAAAATTTTACCCAAGTCTTAAGCTGCACTCGTGTTACTTCATTTAATTATTGATATATTTAATAACAAACATTTAAAACAAACAAACAA
This sequence comes from Modiolus philippinarum, assembly GCA_002080025.1. Taxonomy (NCBI): domain Eukaryota; kingdom Metazoa; phylum Mollusca; class Bivalvia; order Mytilida; family Modiolidae; genus Modiolus; species Modiolus philippinarum. The sequence continues at coordinate 122,149 of MJUU01027838.1, forward strand.
ACAAATAAACAAAGATTAGCAAAAATACATTTCCTGGTGAAACATCAATTATTAAACAAATTTGATTAAAGTTTTAATCAATCCATTAAAAAAATACACGAAATGATAAAAAGATCAAATATAATTCACACACAGACACCTATGTGTTCCAAGTTGTCAAAATCAATACCTTTGAAGTCTGAATCTAATCAACAACAAATATACTGACAGACGCGTGTAGCTTGTCAAAATATTACATGTACCTGCGTAAATTCCAGTTTCACTTTATAAGAAATATTTGGAATAAAAAAAAAAAACTGAGACTATTTCATTAAAATATCCGACAAAGCAACCTTAGAAAGGACATTAGATAATTATAACAGGGACTATACTTTGTAATGTACATGTATAGTCCCTGATAATACTGTGAAAGTACTTTTATTCGAGGACATCAATTTTCGTGGTTTTCATAAAAATCACTATTTCGTTGGAACCTAAATTCTTGGTTTCGAATTTTCTGTATTAAAAGTCTAGGGAAAAATGCATTTCGTTGGGAACTTAATTTCGTGGTTTTCACCAACCACGAAATCCACGAATATTGGAACCCCACGAACAATAGTACTTTCACAGTAATAATTTATATTGGCCCTGGTTCTTATTTTGAAATGGTCAGTTGATGTATACCTGTTAGACAGGTACATTGGGCACATGCCATATCTACATTGCCGTTCATTTGAAATATGCCTACATATGCCTTTTTCTCGAGCATTGCCTGAGCCAGCCTTCAAAAGGGGTTTCAGACTACTTTTGTCTATTTTCGCTCACTTTCTACACGAATCAAAAAAAAAATCCGGGAAAAGAGGTTTTAGCCCCTGGACCCCAACCCCTATGTATCCTCCTATAGTACCGAAGTTACTGTAAACTCATATATCTCTTCGGTGCAGATTAAATCAAACTAGTGTAAAGATTTATGTTAGCTGATAATAGGAGAATGAAAATCCAAATTCAGCTTAGGACGTCGCTTTGCCAGAGTTTATTCCCTTCCTAAATTTGTAATATTTGATTGACTTCAGGAATGTGCACTACACGATATCTGTTACGTAAAATATACCGGTTTAACGTTGAGGGACTAATACAAATTCATCCTGGGGGTAATTACTTGGTACAATTTTGATGGGCTGTTCATTATCACTACACGAACCAGAAAGTACATAAAATGTACCCGAATCTACACCAAAACACATACATTTACCCTGGGACTAATATAATTAGTCCCAGATTTACCCAAAAAATACCGACAAATTGTATCGCATTATCTTGTGAGATTGATTGCTAAGTTAAATGTGTGATTCTGATACACTTTAGCTGTAGCTAATACAGTCTGATATGGGAATTATTTTATGTGATTAAATATTATCCCGTTATCCCCCAGTGTCATTCAAATACCAGGCTGTTAAAACATATACCCGAAACTATACACCCAAAATAGATACTGATGCACAACCACTTACCCGTCATGATTAATAAAATAATTAGCTAAGATCAAAGCCGATCTTTGCAAGAGAGCAGCTGCAAATCCAACTCAGGCGATGAAAAATAATAGACAGAATTCTACAACCACCCCTTCATAGCGATCAGATAAACTCGGATGTAATTCTCCGTGTAAAAACAAGACAATACACAATGACCGAAAGTATACTGAACAGCTAAAAAGGTGTTTTTCTTTTAATCAAGGGTTCAGTATACTCGTATATCCACGTCATTCTGATCATTGTGTATTGGTTTAACAATATGATAAGTTAAACACGGAGAGTTACATCCGAGTTTAGTTGATCGCTATCAAGGGTGTGACAACGAGTGCGTGAACTCTTAAGATTCACGTACCAACATCCTCTCGGTGGGCCAGTGGACAGAAGCCAAAAACAATTAGTCAACCGACAGCAACATGCAATAGTTATCCTTAGCAGACATAACATTTATGGACGGCACCTTCAAGATAACACTTAAGATAGTTCACTTTACATACCATCGACTTATTTCCATCCACATCGCAAATGTTCGAAGACAATAAACTACACGAAAAATAAGACTTTGGCAAATTGGATTCAGCAAATTTGGTTCGACAAATTGGGACTCACGGTCAAACCTGAAAATATAAAAAGTCGGTAAACTTGGGTTCGGCTATAAGGAGCCGACAATTTGGTGTTCTGCAAAATTTGATTCGGCAATCTGGCATGAATTCTCATATGCAGAAACTAAATTCACACTGACTTCGGTGGTTTGTTATTCGTATTATAAGTATCCGAAAATCATGTGATAACTGGAAAGATACAGAACAGAGTAAGGAAATGTCTATAAAATTAGATTTATTCATCTTTAATACTGTCATATGTCAAAGTCAGTACTGTATATGACCCATAGGACTGTATACAACCAATTCAATAAATCTGTCCCCGCTCTCCTTGGTGAGGTGCTGTCTTTTATCAACGTCTGTCTGATTATACAAAGAAAATCAATGTCATCAAATGTGAAAGGAAACCTGCACAATATTATTTTTTCTTCATACACGATGCAGCATTTTGTCATCTTTTTACATAAGAACTGTAATTATAGAAATCCTGAAATAAAAACTCCTAATCCCGACATCCTGAAAAAGGGTTCTCCCCTTACAATAAAGTCAATAGTCATGATCAGGTGGGGATACATTTTTAATCGACCCTACTAAGCAATGACTGTCATATATATGGATTTTGGTTGACATCAGAACTTTTTGACACTTTTTGCCTCTCCCGATAACATTGTATGTGCTCAATTTGTCTTTGTCATACTGTCTCAATTCCTGTTGCTGTGAATTGCCGTGATTTTGGATTTATGATTTTAGAATTTCCCCTTCCCTCGTTCTTGCTTCGGAATTTGTTTGCCGATGTATCAATATTATTCCCTTAAGAGACAGATATACTGTTTTTTTTCTTTCTTTTTTTTCGGAAATTAAAATGTCCAGATGTGTTTTCTACTGGATACAATTTTCGTAAAATATGGTAATTAATGTTTGGATGGGAGGAGTCCGGGTTGAACAAATCTCATAGTAGAAAACACCTTGTTACTCCAACCAACAAAAATGACAGCTTTATTGCCCTTATTAGTACAACAGGTGAATTTGTCACTGGGAAACTGTCTATCAAGTATAAACTGTTCCTCATGGTAGCGGGGAGGATTGGGGTTGGGGGGGGCAAGAGGGGTTTCTTTTAACAATATAATTTTATCATTATATAGTGCCTTTCATTTCCTTTTAACAATTGATACAAAGTACGTCTGTAACAGAACAGAAAACACAGAATTGTCCAAACAATTAACAACTGATTTATTTCACCGAAAACATTTAACAACAAGCTGAAAATGGCGTAAGAACATTTACAGGAATGGTCTTGCCCAACTCCCTCTTAGTTGTTAGTAAGCTGCTCGTTGAGAGTTCAACCCTTACATGATTATCAGAACTTTACGCAGTGCACGGAACACATATCTGTTCACTTCTAAATCAATAATGAACAATCGCTGATTATAATATTCAGTCCCCAATGTCAAGTGAAAATATTTTTTCCACAATGATAGTATGATGTACATGTAGATAGATTTATTCTCTTAAACCAATAAACAAAGGTACATACATCCTCAATTTAATGCCGACGAGAAAGTTATGCTTCAGCACACCACGATTTTTAAATGCCACAGTAATATATTTTTAGAATACACCTATCAAAATGATTGACATAAACTGTAAAAAACAAGAGTAAGACGTTTTATGATTGATATAAGGTATTGTGTAGTTTATTTTTCGAAGGAAATTGTTTTGAAGAAACCGTTGTTTACATATAGACAATTAGTCGATCTCTTGTTGACAAATGATTACAATCTCAACTCCCGGTGTCTCAGGTAAACGTAATAATAGTTACTGAATTAAACTACCTGAATTATTTAATTACTTAATGAACAATTTCCTCCCACTACATAGAGTGGGTACCGTGGGCTATCAGTGGATATCATTAGCATGGTGGACACGTGGGCGTGGATGCCCACTCCTGTGAGTGGGCAAACATGGACATGTGGACGAGCGTGGATTCCCGATGCCCACACTTGCCCACTCATGCCCACGCCCATGGTGGGCACGTGGAAACCGCAAAAAACATGTGGTCGGGAGTGTACTATAAACATGGAAATTTTTGTCTTGAAGACGAATGAGTGCTAAAATTACCCCTAGCGAAATGTTTGTCCTACATAATTGTGAAAATATTTCCAAATTTAGAGTATTCAAACAAGAATCACAGTTGTTTTTAACATTATGATGTCATAAAATTCCATGGAATGGAGAGTTGATGCAATGAAAAACTTTATTTTAAATCACTGACATTGTTCACTCAAAACATTCCTGAATCAAATAATGTTGGCTGACAAAATTGATAAGCGTGCATAAATAAGTACCGGGTACAAAAAAATTTTGTAGGCATTTCTTATGATCTTTGTGAGAATTTGACATAAACCCTATTAAATTCTGCATAGATGTTGGAGATATTAAAAAAACATGAACAAGTAAAAGTAATTTCAATTTGAAGGCTGCTATATGGAGCACAGGGGTTCATTTGCCACTTTGCCTCATATTTTGGCTCACTGATATACAGTAGTCAAAATCAAAATAACATACACATGATACATACAGTATTTCTTAAGTCCAATATTCAAAGCTTGGATTTAAAGTTACAGTTTGTACATTCTGACAGTACAGTAACATTCTGTAAGACATGAAATAGCAAGCACAAACTTTTGAAAACAGATATCAAAACTATATCCTGTGTAATATATATTTTTCCTCAGAATATTTGTTTATAATTATTAACTTTTGATATACAGAAACTGGAAACAAGTCAAAGGGAGATAATTCTATATGTCTCTTTCAGTACCAGAAGAAGATCAAGTAACCACTAGAGCTGTTACCATGGTGAAAACTAAGGGAGCAGTTGCCATTTCATTCTCATTTTTTGGCATTTCATTAGTTTTTCTTTGTTGTCATTTTACATGTAAGTACACATATGAAAATCTCTGTTCTTTTTTCTGCTTTTAAGTAAATGTAGATAGACATGGTTTCGCCATGTATTTGAACACACATTTGATAAATGAAGACTCATAAATAGGGCATGCTTGATTTTTGTCTCACCCGCGAAAAAGTCGTGGAAGTGTGACTAAGGGATAGCGTTTCAGGCGGCAGCGGCATCAGCAATTGCAAACTATTGTGAATAAACAAGCTTATGTAAGTTGCAGGTCCATAGTATTTGATGTGCAGTTGCATTAGTATGGGTACAACTCAAATCCCTACTTATTTTATGGCCCTGGCCCCTGAGTCACGCATGAGTGATCACTTTAAGTTTTTAGCAAGCAGTTTGTACAACCTATACTAGTAGTCTTAGGCACTTGATATTTGACATGCAGTTACGTCTTTGTGTGAACATACTGATTCCACACCTAGATGGTGGCCCTGGCCCCTTAGTCACACATGAAAGATCACTAAGTTTTTAGCAAGCAGTTTGTACAGCATATACTAGTAGTCCTATCCACTTAATATTTGACATGCCCAGATGGTGTCCTGGCCCCTTAGTCATGCATAAGTGATCACATCATTTTTTTTTCTAGGAAATTGTAAACACAGTTAAAGAATTATATTTTATTTTTATTGCTGTTGCAGTAGATCAATTTGCAAATTAAGGCGATGCAAGGGGCGGGCGGAGACATGTCTCCACAATTTATTATATAGGAACAGTTGTTTGACTGCTTTTCCTCCGAGATTTGTGATTAATTTACTGGTGTGAAATATGATGTTTTATCCATTTTGCCATTAATTAGCTACCTTTTCCCATTAATCATATTCAATCAGGAAACTTATATATAAGATATTTTCATTAACAAAACTTTTTATTTTCAAATTGATCATCAAACATCCTTAAACTAAGATATACATGTACCTGGTATACGGAATTCAGCTTATAGTGGCATTTTACCTAAAAATTCAATCAAGATATTGATTTTATCTGTTCTTGCTAATGTAACTTGGGTAAAGCTAGTAAATAAAGCATTTCACTTTAGTTATTGATATAAGACATGGTTCATACAAGTAATTGTAATCTTTGAAAGTGCTTCAAAATGAAATTTTACAATCAAGGACTTAAAAGTACTTGAAATTTGGGAAGAGTCCTTGAAACTGCTTAAAAATTACAATTCTATGAAGAAGAAATAGTTTTGCTTTATGATTTGTTTTGGCAAATATACAGAGAAAATTACAATTATGGAACTAAACAAATAACTTAAAATACAAAAATTTGATAAGTACATTATAGCAAAAAAGTGCAAATTTATCCAAAAAGAGATTGTACAAAATGGGAAAATCTTGGGTCATTGAAAATAAGAAAATGTGCCTTGATAAAGTCCACAAAAGTATGTGATATTTGTTGAAACAAATGTGTATGACCCCTGATGAAATAGATCCTATTTATTTGTAAGGTCCAAAGTCAAACCCTTCAAAGATAAAAGACGACTTAAAAGGTAAAAGTCTCACATTCCTTGCTTATATTGCTAGACTTTACCCAATTATTTTATATGGATTTTTCATTCTTTATAATCTGAGTATTTCATGGCTTTGTGAATTTACTATTCTCACTTTTGTATTTATTTCACAAATAAATTTGGTCCCAAAATCCTCATTACCTTGATTTTTTTTTTATTTTGGAATATCCATATCTTCCTTTGCATATCTATAAGTAGTACAATGTATTAGTTTACCATTAGATTAGCATAGAAAATATAAATAAATGATTCTGTTGGTACAAGCTATTTTTGTAGGAGTTAAACAATAAGTTAACATGTCGGACTAGCTCACAAACTCATTAAATGACTACATGCATATTTATGCATGAAAGGCTAGATTTACACACCAATCAACTCCATCAAAAACTATCTTTATGGCTTATTGTGAATTCATTTATTTTTGTAGGTATCAATTTTCATGCTTGAAAGAGAATTTGATGTTTCGAAGATACTTGTATTCGTTGATTCTCTCTATTAACATTATGTATAATATGTCTTACGTGGGATACTAAAATTCTTGGTTTGACTCTGCCCAGGAAAAACCACAAAAATTGATACACCACGGATGATAATGAATCCACAGTATATTTCCAACCTAATGCCTTAAAAATTCTCTGTACAACGTAAATCATGTACCAATGTGCATTTGGTCTACTATATTTTGCAAGAGTAGGGTATATATTGATGTGTAATCCTCCTGGTTTGCATAAAATTGACCAATAAGATTTGATGTTACATAATAATTTGAATTTCAATACAAGCATATTACCGATAGCAAACACACTAATGGTAGAAAACACAGACAGTATCACCATTTTGTAAACAGTGACGGTTGTATTTTTCTCTATGTTTATTACTCATTTCTTGAATTGTACTCTTAACATTGCCTTCACTATAACATAAATATTTACATATTGGTATATATTTAATTTTCAGCCGATGATGGAAGATTGAAAGAAAGAGTTGCCGATTTTCAACGAATAAATTCTCTATTAAAAGTTCCAAAAAATCCCACACAGCAAGGTAAGGAAACATTCTCCAGATTTTAAAATGTTTTGTTGGTCTTTGTTGCCAGTATTATTGTGATACATATATTTTATTACACATTATTAAATCAAATTATTGAAAGGATTTATAGGTTCTTATACAAGATCATATTAAAGATAAGGGATATCTTCCTAGAGTGTGAGAAATTCCGTCTTTTCCCGAGTGAAACGAGGGTAAAAGACGTAGAATTTTTCTCATGAGTGGAAGATATCCTGATCTTTAATTTTGGACGAATTTAAGAACCTATTTCTTCTGTAAATACAACAACTAACCCGAAAGAAATAAATCTTGCCATTTCTGGTGGAGTTCTCAATTGTGACGTCAAATTATCCATGGAGTTTATTGACAATGTGATAACAATTGTGACGTCGAACAAATCGCAACGTTGGATTGGACAATTACCCGTGTAGGACAGCTTCAACTGTCAATGTCTTCTATGGGCTCTCTTAAACGGAAAACAACCATTTACGGAAAAATCGTACAATTCCACACATAAAAACACCAGAATAATAAATAAAGCTCAAAGGATTAGATTGTCAGATAATCAGGAATTATGCTTGTCCATATAGAGGTGACAAAAAGGAGGGCCAAAGTACACTTGTTCCTGGTTATATAAGGCCATAATAAATATAATTCCTAGATTCTCATCCATTTTTTTCAAAATTTGGGACAAGCATTCAAATTTTATTTTATAATTTTTAGGGCTTTTCCAGAAATAATTGTATGGGGGGGTCGGAAGGCACTGTAATTAAAATTTGATTGGTTGTGGGGTATATAGGAGGCTTGCACTACAGAAACAATGAGACAAAGGAATTAAAATTTTATGCATGGTGGGTCCTTCTAAAAAGTACTGTCCGACCCCCCCTGCATTTATTTCTGGAACAGCCCTTATCAAATTTTGTGAAAAATGCTGTCATTTTAAAAGAAATTGCCCAAATTTAGCCAAAAATCAAAAAAAAAATTTTAGGCTGGTGTTAAATTGAGGAGGGGCATGGATGAGAATCTAGGGTATTTTTTATAATAGCCTAAAGGGACTGTAAGATATGTCTTGTGACACATGGATATCATTATAAAATTGTTACCTTGTAAGAAATTAATAAAAAAATCTTCTCACTACAGGTGATATTTCTGCAAATTTTGATAGTGTATTTTGGTTAGGAGATTTGAACTTTCGTATTGACAAGGGTCGTAGAACAGTTGAAGATATGGTGAATGCTATAGTTGACCAAGACCATCCAAACTTTGAAGATTTATTAAGAACAGATGAACTTCAGAATTGTTTACTTCATGGTAAGACGAAACTAATTTGTTATATCTATGCATAATAGATCATTAATGTTAATATGTTCTTATTTTATTTATATTTATTTTACTGAGATTTTTGTTTCTTATACACTTTGTCACAATATCTTCTGAAACTGTAAGTCAGATTCCATTTTTGATTTGCATAGAGCTTTCTTATGGTGTCATTTATTGTGTATACAGATTTCAAGGTTACTTCACATGCACATAATGTTTGGAGAGATAACTTTGATTTTCATTGTTATATAGTATATGAAATTTATTCATCACGGTTTTTTCTAAAACTGTTAGTATTATTCAATTGTTATTTTTCACAGAGCTGAAGAATTTCAAGGTTACTTCATAGACCATACATGTGACTTTATTTTTGCAACTCTTTTAAATGCAGCGAAGAGCAGGGATATACTTGGTACCCAATCAGGCCACAGTGCCTCTAGTTGAACCTTAAATCAACCTGAGCGCTTGGTAAAAGTATTTTCAATTTACCAAAAGCATACATTTTTAAAAAATATTCATTGTTTGATATGACATGTAAAATGAGACATATGATTAATGATAGGTCATTTTAGTATTGCAAACTTCTTTAGATTAAACCCATTGAAGCAACATTAAATTCAATCAGACTTGCCAGTACACAATCAAAACAGCCATAATTTTGATTTGAGTTTTGATTTATCAACTTATTGTGTTTCACTTTCTATTCTTTATTTTTGCATGATTTCTAATATTATGTCTTTTTTTATCATTTCAGAAAAAGTATTTCAGGGATACCAAGAAGGGAGAATTAACTTCAAACCTACATATAAGTTTGATTTAGAAACAGACAATTACGATACCTCACATAAACTTAGAATTCCCTCGTATACAGTAAGTACTGCATAGAAATTAAACATGGTAGAAACTGTTGATGTGTAATATAAATTGAATAAATTTCACTAATGTTGATTAGAGTTTTATGTCCACTGAGCAGTATTTCAGTTATATATGTATGAAATGAATAATCAATTCAAAATAGGAAAGAAATAAAGATGGGTGGGACAACTAATGAAACAAGTTTGACTGCAAATTTAGTCTTCAATACTGCCTCAAGATGCTGTTGTTTTTTTTAAAAACATGTAGAAGAAATCATTATACTGCATGGAGTTATAACCTGATTACCATGGTTAGAAATATAGAATCCACAATTGCATCCAGTGAGAAACGATATTTCTACACTAGAGATAGTTAAATTTTCAAATTTTTAAAAGTGAGGCTTATTTGAAAATTTAATTATCCAGAGTGTCGTTTCTCACAAGTACGGTTGTGGATTTTATTTCTCTAATGATTTCCAGGAGATTTTGGACAGGAAATTGACCCCCCCTTTTTGGGCAATCTGAAAGAAATGTGTTCTTTGAGTGTGACGTCATCAGGCATGGTCGCCTTTTTTCATGGTGTCATAATAGGGTCTGTAAGTCTTGTTCAATTTTGGGTCTTCTGGGTACATCATTTGTTCCTGGAAGTTACATTTTAAACAGAAAAAAATGACGTTTCAAACAAAAAATGTGGACGTCATAATCCCACAATGTCATTGTTTAGCGGGAAACGTTTTTAAATTTGAATTTTATCGTGATTCCTCAGTGTCACATTATGAGACTTACAGACCCTATGGTAAAGTCGAAAAATGACAAACATATTTGACATCATAATTGAATTCCAGCCTATCACTTGCCGAGAACAACATTCTCTCTTGAGAGAAGAAACGATTTCTCCCACTGTTTAGGAAACGTGAAAACATGGCAGAAATTAAAAAAAAAGCATTCTCCTGTCCTCTACATTTTGATGCTACTGGCAGCTCTGTTACATCTGAAGTCAGATTCTAGTATTTTTTTTCATAGTTCCCCATATTTTACTGGAAAAGGTATGTCAGGGAAATGTGTCTTTTCTGCGTGTGAATTTAAACTTTTTCCCACTTGACAAATTATTATTCAAAATGGCAACAGGTCAGTGATGAGTGATTCAACTGAACTTAAATCAGGGGCATAGGAGGGATGTTTCATAAATATGGCACTTGAAACTTTGTTGAAAGTGGAAGAAAATAGTTCCAATTTCCACATGTACATTTGTATATCTTTTTTGTGCACACACAAGCAACACCCAGCTGAAATTCCATCCATCACTACCAAATTTGATGCGATCTCACAATTTTGAACAGATTATTCTGTCCTCACAAAGCAATATAAAAAAATGTCAGAAGATAAACATGATATGATAAAAGTAGTTTTCTATAAACAACAGATAATTCTGTCCAGGATATGCTAGGCACAACAATACATGTAACTTTATGTTCTGTATGTTTTTTGGTCAAACTGTTTTAGGTAAATGTTAGGTAAATGTTTTCTATTACAGGACAGAATTTTATTTCACTCCAAAAAGAAGAATGGTATTACATGTACACACTATGATGCAGTTATGAATCTCAAGAAATCAGATCATCGACCAGTGTATGGGTTATATGAAGTTTTACTGAAACCTGGGAGGGATGGTATACAGTTGTCAGCTGGACAGTTTGATAGAGAAGTCTATGTAGAAGGTATGCATTCAAGAACCTTTTTCTGACATTCTTCCTTTGTGACTGAATACCCATTTCCTCGTATTAAGCGCCCAGGGGGCTTAGAAAATCTGAAAATGGGGCGCCTTTTAAGTAGGACAAAAGCCGTGGTCCAAAACAAAGCTCTTGTAACGAAATTCTTCGATCTTTCACAAGAACACAATGTAATCAATTGAGACAATAGGACCAGGGAAGCACTAGCACAATTTTTATATAGGAATGTGTTGTTTTAGGAAGACATTTGTGTCCATAAGATACTTGTTGATACAGGCCAATATTGCAAGCTTTATTCATGCCATAAATGAATTATTTATGATTAATATTTTTGCCCATGCAACAAATATATAAAAGCATGTAGTTTGACTGTTCTCTGTCATTGTACCTAAACACCATTTTGCCACAAACAGTTTTCCAGATATTTTTGAATACCAGCTGAGATATATTGACTTTTGAAACATCGTTGTTACAAATGAGGTCCAGTTTGGTCTTGAACATCATTTATGTATGAATTTGACTTAAATATTTTTGTGAATTATTAGATTTCATTCAATATGTTTTATGAGGACTTCTTGAGGTACTGACTGGCTATATCTGGTATGTAAGTTGACCCTGGCGAGTTATAGATCAAGTTTGAGTTTTATCTAGATTCACCAACTTTTTTGGGAGTTATTGACCTTTGGATTTTGAAATCTGATGTAATAATAGTTTTTCTGTTTTGTAAAACACCATTGACTTGATGTTTGGCATGTGAATTTATCCTGATAACTTAATTACACTTCAATGGAACTTTGTCATTTTCAATAATATTCTGCTGGCAGGGCAACCTGTTTGTGTAATCAACTCATCTCGTAGCTTTGAACAAATAGATCTGAAACTTTGCAGGATGTGTTTGTATACATTGATCCAAGAAAACAAGTTAAACCCCACCGCAATTTTCGCGCCTGTCCCAAGTCAGGAACATGTTGGTCATTCGCTTGTCCTTATCTTCTTATAAAATTTTAGTTTCTTGATATTCGAGTTATTGGATGTGGTTTGTTTCCATTGATTTATTCACTTTTTACCTTTTTAGGGCCATTTACATGATTTAGGGCTTGCTTTATGGTGTGAGGTTCCTCACGGTGTTGAAGACCGTACGGTGACCCCTAGATGCTTTGTTTTGGGTCGTTTTAACTTGGAGATGGGAAGTTGTCTCCTTGACATTTACCCCATTTCCTTTCTTTTTCATATTAAAGATGCTCATCATTTATTTTAAATTTTCTTATGGCTTTTAGGAATAGTTGAATTTTAGTCATTTTTTCAACAATATTCAATGAGCACTGAGCAGGGTACCCATTTTGTATGTAACAAACTCTTACTGTGTAACAGCTTTTACCCTCTAAAGTAAAGAGACTCAAATATTCTCAAACTAATAATAATAAAGGACAATTCTTCTTTAATTTGTCATAAGTTTGTATATCCAGTGATATGTCACAAATAAAAATGCTTGCTATAGGGTGTCATACGTTTTGATGGAATATTCCAAAGTAAAATTTTGGACATTCATGTGCATGTATATAATTTACATATTAGGTCTTAAAAAGTAACCTCTTTATTCAGGAAGTGACAAAGCCTCCCACAGCAAAATACTCCTTAGTTTTATTTTACCCCCCACGAACAAAGTTCAGGGGGGTATATAGGAATCACTTTGTCCCTCTCTCCATCTGTCCATCTGTCTGTCCGTCTGTGACAATTTTTCGTAACAGTTTTCTCAGTAACTACTAATCACTGTCACTTGAAATTTTGCATGCAAGTTTGAAATGATGTCCTATACCGCAAGTAGCGATTTCAGGTTTGCCGAACATCTTCATCCTGTTTACCGACTTAATTAATTTTTGAACATCTAACGTCAGTTGTAAAAATTTTTTGTAACAGTTTTCTCAGTAACTACTTATCAATACCGCTTGAAATTTTGTATGCAAGTTTGAAATGATGTCCCATTCCGCAAGTAGCAATTTTAGGTTTGCCGGACATCTACTTCCTGTTTACAGAATTACTTACTTTTCGACATCTTTCGTTGACTGAGAAAGTTTTCGTTACAGTTTTCAGTTTTTAGCACATAATTCCAGGGTTCGCTGTTAACTGTTTTGTTTTCATTTAATCTTTATTGATCAATTTATTTTTAATAGCTGGAAAAAGAAGAAGTTTTGATGTTAATGACTCTACAAAAAAGGAGCAGAAATCAAGTACAGTGTGTTCTATTCAGTGAGAGAAGTAACACCTTACATTCCTACCACAGTAATGGAATATCTCTACTCCAAAGACAGGAAGATTCCATATCAAGATATTGGGGTGTACAACAAGAAGTAGAATTCAGGAATTCAGCGAGGTGCAAAATGTTTACTGAGTTCGCCCTATAGTGGAGTTCCAATAATTCAATAATGTAGAAGTAAAGCATATTAGACATGGATAATATGTGCCATCAAATATTAAAATGCTTGAAAGCAAATAAATTATAGACTTCCAAATAGATGACTTAGTGCTATAGTGGAGACTTAAGTTGCTTGATAGCTGTACAAGATCAAACCAATGTTCCAGCTTGGTCTTTCTTTTTGTTTATGTATATCGCAAACAAACATAAACGTCAAATTATTACACTGTATTAGTACTTAGGCAACTGAAGTTAGACTTGATATACATGTAGATTATAATTCAATTGTCATTTTATGTTGTTTATAAAATGACAGATTGTGAAATTCTGTCTCAATAATAACAAAACTGTGTTATAATTAAATCATAGTTTTTAAATATCTGACAGAATATTTTTTTTATGAAAAATTAGGAATTTTACTCTTTTTTCTCAAATTTTGAAAGAAATTTTAAAGATGGGCAATTTAATTCTGTAACATTTTTGTTTAATATGTGTTACTATTGTAAATACACCAGGGATGCTTTGGTTCCATTTTTTAACTGACTTCCACTATTGGCAGTCTAGAATATTCAATTACAATACTTAAAGTATATAGTGGTATATGGCTTCCAAATGGCCATTACAGCTTAAGTTTGTATGATCAGCAAAATAGTCCCCGATACACACATATGAACAAACTAACATAATGGCAAAATAGTTTTCCGTTCACTTTTTTGGGGGACATAAAATTTTTTGGCTTCAGGTTTTTTGGCTTATTAGCTTGGAGTTATAAAAGTTTAAATTTTCATAAAAACTACAGACACCCAAATTTAGATTTTAAAAACCTGGAAACTGTAAGTGCAAGAGGCACATTGTACAATTCTTGTTTGATGATGAAAACAAAAATTATCCTCAGAATTGAAGAGTTACTTCTCCATTTATAAACAAGAAAGCAAGGAGCACCTTCTGATTTCCTTAATTTATAATTTCATATTTGTTTTATTAGGATTTTTAATAAAGATTCGGTTTAAATAAAATCAAAAGAAAAATAAATAAAAAGTGTTAAGTATATGGATATATAAATAAAGCTTGTATATATAAAAAAAAAATCGAATTTCCATAGCAAACATCAAATTAATTGGTAGATACTCATCCCCACCCGCCCAATTTTTTTTAAGCTCTTTTTTTTATTATTTATTTTCAATCATTCAGAAATTTTCTTTAAATTCCTATCAATTTTAGTGAAAGTCAGTAAAAAAAAATAAAATAAAACCCTCCCGCCCACCCCAGAATTTTTATTACAGGTGGATGAGAATCTACAAATTAACTAAGATATTGCAAAATTAGTTTAGGTTGACTGGGCATAGTTGTCTGTCTCTCAGAATTTGATCCTACTTATAACAACAACAACAACAAATAGTTTATTAAAGTCTCACTTCTTACAATTCATTTCACAATTAAAACATATACATAAAATGGTTAAAAGTACACAATGACTTAGTGCGTGCATAAAAACCATCTTGAAATAATGTAAGAACCACTCTATACAGAGTTATGAGAGACTATAAAATGTATATACACTTAAAAAAAGCCTTTCATGGGTTTAAAAAAATAATAATTTAATAAATAAAAATCTAATAGCAATATGAAGTTAAACTTCCTATATTTGATATTTATTCCTATTATTATTTATGATAAAAACAGATTGGATAGTCTGTACTTCCATTAATAAATCAATTATTGTTTTATTAGTGAATATTACTATCAATATCTGCATGTTCACTCAGTGGTAGTAATTGGAATTTTTAAAAATAATTCTGGGTTGATGTTCAGTTGAATAAAGGGGTATGACATATAATTTTAATTTATATGTTTTTATGTAAATGCGTATACATAATCAAAGTCTACTTTCATTCGTACTTCAAGGGCCTTACAAATACAAATTATTTGTTATTATAAAGTGCTCACTATAACTTGATTGGTAATTATTAGTTTGATCGAAATTTGTTAATACCAGGCCTCGACAATACTGTTTGTCCGATTGTCCGGGACAAGTGGAAACGTCTGTCGGACAAGTAAAATTCAGAAGTCACTTGTCCGTCAGGTCAAGTTAAAATATTTGTCAAACTAGGATTTCAAATCCCCCATAATAATGCGTAATGAAGAAAATTAATTTAGATTCCTCTAAAAACAAAATTTTTGTCGTGAACTATTGAACAAAGAACAAAAATATTGACCGATTTCAACGTAAACATTTACGTTTTCACTAGTGTTCGCCATTTTGATAATACCTATCGTTAGACAAAACGAAATAAAAATACGAATTCTTAAGCGAAACAAAATTTAAAAAAAAGAAACGTACTCCTTCATATCATTGATATCGATGGAATGGTTTGATTTTACCTGAAAACTATCAGGCACATTTGCAATTTGCTTTTCAATTTATTAAATTCAATGCAAGTGAAAATCATGAAAGTTACATGGTTTCCCAAAGTATCTGCAAAGTTCATATCATTATCTTATATAAATGAAATCTGTGTAATAGGAAGACTGATTGAAGAAACATCTATAGACAGGTCCTCAATAAACATGTATGAATCCTCACTCTAGCATTTATTGTTACTACTGTATATTTCAAAGAATATCTGTAAACCTAATCAAGTCTGATAAGTCTTTTCATAAAACAACTATTTCAGTAATATCTAGTATCTATTAATGTGAAATACTAGATTTTCACAGAAATATGTACATAGTTTACTTAAGAATACCTAGGTACAGCTAGAAAATTTTTCAAGTTTTTGTTTTCAGTTTAATGTACTCTTTTTTTAAAACTACATAAGCCTATGTCAGTATGTATCGTTTCTATATAGAATAACCAATACACTATTTTTCTTTGATTTTTATTATTACTTGTGATACTCTTTTTGGAAATTAAGTCAAATATTTTGGACAAGTTATAATTTCATTCGGACAAGTAAATCTCCAGAGGTACTTGTCCGAAGGGACAAGTTTGAAAAAAAGTTATTGTAAAGGCCTGAATACCTTATGTTGACGCTGCACTGGAAAAGTAGATTCACCCCAGTAAAAAGTGAACGGCAAACACCACCCAGTCAATCTTAAGTTTTATTACAATACCTTTTCAAAGTTTTCTAAATAACTTTGGTATTTATACATGTTTCCTTAGTAACTTTACAATAATGGATCTTAATTTTATTTATTTATTTATTTTACTATATAGTTTTATAAATATTTATGTTTTATTTATTTATTTTAAGATATCTCCCTGTGGAAATGTAAACGGACTATAAAAGAAAATACATGTCTTGTTACTTTGTTGTTCTTGTTTTTTCTTTATAGGGGTATTTTTTTATGTGTTTATATGAAGAAAAGCAATAACATTTTTTATTGCATAAAATTTTGGATTAAATTAAATTTTTTGGAGGGTAGGGGTTAATATCCACAAAAGCACAAATGTAAAATAAATAAGCCAGATAGTTTTTTATTCCGCCCATAACAAAGTTCGCAGGATCACTAAATATTAATGAGTAGTACTCATTTATTCAGTAAAATGTAATCATCATCATTATATTTAAGTACTTGTTGGTAATGTAAACAGCAGTTTCTGCCTGATATTTAGATAATACATATAGAACTCTGGAAATTTCACAGTCACAATGAACTTCTTCTTTATTTCAGTTTAGTGCATTTGTTAGTGTCAATTGTTGTATTTATTTTTTTAATAATAGACTGAAAAGGCAGCTCTTTATTCCAGATATTTGCATTTATACATCACTTCATTTCACCATATTATCAGCTTTTCGCTATTAAAATATTTACTTGAAATTCATATTAATCTTCAATAAAATTTGGAAACACATGAAATGTACTTTGGAAATTTTGCTACATTAGTGGGAAAGTGTATAATCTAGTGACATGTCAGCAGAGACAGTAATAAGTTATTCTGGACTAGCTTTTCAATAGCATGGATCTCACTACATGTGAAAGTTTAAATGAACTGATAATTTTTTTCTAAAAATCTTGCAACTGATGCCATGTTAATTTTGACAAAACTCAAAACTGGCATTATATGTGTGTATATGTTTAAATCCGACTTTACCAGGTACTGATTTGTAATGTCAAATCTGAGCTGTGTAAACAAGACAAGCTCTAGATATCTTCAGTACAAATTTTTATAATCACTATTTTGTCAGCCCTGTGTCAAAATCCAACCTTTCTTCAGCTGTCCAGCCTTTATCGGAAGACTAAGGTCCTTTGGCTTCTGATTACTTAATTTGCATATCCAGACTGGTTTGTTCGTCAAATAAGAATTAAATAGAAGATCAAGATTCTTATTTCACACTACAGTCAAGTCCCGTAAATCCGCCCGTCCGGTAAACCCGCCCACCATCAAATTTCTATATATGTCACTTCGGTGTCGACTGTTTACTTCGTCTGCTTTAATGTAATGTTTTCCCACAACTCAGCAGCACGGAATTTAATAAATTTCTATAAGTATAAATTTTCAACAACTAAATGTGATATAATATAAAATGTTGTAATTTACCTTTGCCAAAGGGGGACATATTCTCCAGACAAGGTAATATGTTCCAATGTTTATATTCATCTGATTAATATTCATAAGCTGCCATAACAATCAGAAGGCGATGTTTCTTACAAAACTTAGTTGATATATTTTTTCCTGCGCATGGGCGGATTTACCGGACAAGGTCAAGCAACTTGTAAACACAGGTAAGCCATGTGTTTCGTTAATTTGCATGCTTTAAGGTATTGTTTTTCCTTATATTATTTCACAGGCATGCAGTTCAACACTCCATTTATACTTCTATTGAAAAACATATTGCAATTTATTTAGATATTATAAACATTTTCATATTTCAAAGCTTAGGTGGGTGGATTTACCGGACGGCATTGTATATAAGTGAACATGTTAAATTTTTCACTTTTTTATCTTACATTCATCAGTCACATGGTTTCATCTTAGTCATCAAGGAAAATCTTCCAAAAAGCAATGTTTACTAAAAATACATGAATTTTTGTATGAAGACTGCATTTTGATTGATTGTTAATGAAGAAAGTTATGCTTTAATAAATAAATAAAATATGTTACATTTTGCCTTTATTATTAATATGAATAGAGTAATATCAGCAGTAACCAGTCATGAAGTTAACAGTATTACCTTGACTGAACAATATTTGTTATACTAGAGCATTTTGAAACTGGCTTTGTTTGAAGGGCCTCAAAATTGCAGTCCTGAAACTTGGGGATTTATAGGAATTAGTCATGCAACAAACCTGAAAATCCCTTACACAATGCAAATTATCATTTCCAAGCTTCAGATGAAAATTTTAATCATTCTCACTGGTACAAGCCAAGAAATCTTGACAAAAATTTAGTTTATAGTTAAGATTCAAAGTATCTGCAAACAGGAAGTGGACATCAGACAAACTTGAAAATGGCTAATGGGATATGATACATCATTTCCCAGCTGACCAAATTTCAAATCATTCCCAAATATACAACCCAGGAAATCTTTGACCAAAATTTGGTTTTTAGTTGAAAATCAAAGTATTGATAAACAGGAAGTGGGCATACAACAAGCCTTAAAATTGTTGACACAATTCAATGCATCATTTCCATGCAGCATCAGACCAGATATCAAATCATTCCCACATAAAGAAGTTACGAATTTTTGAGGAAAAATGTTTATTGTTCATGATAAAAGTATCCCCAAACAGAAAGTACATACCCAACAAACTTGCTTACATGATACAACTAATCATTTCTAAACTTCATACCCTATTTTAAATCACTCCCACAAATAGAAGCTAAGAAATCTTGGTTTATGCTTAAAGATCAAGATATCTGCAAAAAGGATGTGGAGGCCCGACAAACTTGAAAATAGTTTACTCAATACAACTCATCATTTCCAAGCTACAAGCCAAAATTCAAATAATTTCCACTTTCAAGCCAAGAAATCTTTGATGGAAAAAGTTGTTGATTGACCTACAGATTCACAAAGTGAAAGCTATAGGCACCCACATCTTTTTGAGATGCCCTAAAATACAATAAAATGAATCACATATAACTGATACTGGAATGTAAATAAAAGGCTCAGTGACATTACAAAACCGAGGAAAATGAAAGACGTCAACAAAAAATTAAAAAATCTTAAAGGTAACCTCAAACCAAAGTACTAACAACACCAATGAGTGACATCTGGATAAACATCAGACATTTATCTGTCATAAATAAACATGCACCCATTAAATCAAAAAGAATTAAATATCCCCAACAACCTAAATGGCTTACGGAAGAAATCAAGCAAGCCCAACAAAACATAATTTATTTTCATAAATTAGGAGATTGGAACAATTTTAGATATTGGAGAAACAAATGCAAAACTTTGATCTAAAAATCAAAGGTCAAATATTATAGACAAATAGTTGAAGATAAAAAGAATCAAGTGAAATATGAAACTTATTTAAAAACCTGAATCCTAAAAATCATTGTAATCTACCACCAGCAATGAGTTTTAATGATAAAATCACAAGTAATATACAAGACATGATAAATAAATTAAATCTCTTTTTCTCTTGTTCGTGCCACATCTACAAAATATTCCTCTCATGATAGCTAAGAGTCACTTAATAACTATGTCACGTCTAAAGTTCCTGCCCAAACTGAGTTCAAAATACCTCTAATTAAAGTTGATGAAACGAAATGTTTTCTAGCAAAATTAGATGCCAAAAATTCCATCGGTCTTGATAATTTAGGTCCATATTTTCTTAAAATATCAGCTGAAACATTAGCACTCAGTGTTATATACTTCATAAATCTTACAAGGGTATTTCCATCCAGTTTGAAATTTTCAAAAAAATATATGATATATAAAATATATATGATATATAAAACAGGTAACAAAAGTATTCCCGAAAATTATAGACCAATATCTATCTTACCGACCGTTTCAAAAACATGTCACACATATTTACTCATATTTGTCAAGGTATAAATTGCTATTTGATTCCCATTTGGGATTTAGAAGTCAGCATTCCTGTCAAACTGCACTTACAAATCTGACTGACAAATGATTGAAATTTATGGATGAAGGCAATGTAATTAGGACAGTGTTTCTAGATCTAAAAAGGCCTTTGACATGGTTGACAACGGTATTCTTATTAAGAAGCTCATATGCTACAAAATTTCAGAATTTTCCGAAAAATGGTTTGAATCTTATCTGTCTCTGAGAAAACAAAATATGTGTATTGGTAGAATGTACCATATATGCTGAACCTGTAATGAATGGTCTACCACAAGGTTCCATTCTTTTTGTACTATTTGTAAATGATTTGTCACTTGAAGATATTTCATGTGAAATTGAAATGTATGCAGATGATACTACATTATATCATCACAGTCATTCTAAATTAGACATAGAAAATCAATTAAATGCTGACTTGAATATAATAAGTTCACGGTGTAAAAATAATATGAAAATAAATCCAGTTTAGATAACATGTATGCTAATTGGAATAGCCCAGAGAAGGGCCTATTTAAACAACAATGAATTAAAATGAATTGTCGAAGATCATGAAATTGCAAATGTCATTACTAAAAAATGCCAGGGATTTATACAATTTGGACTGGAAATATCAAATTAATTACTTATGTAATAACATAAAATCTTGTATTCTTATTCTCAAAAATTTAGCAATACCTAGATGAAGATTTTTTATGCCTCCGGATCTATAGATCGGGGGCATATTGTTTTTGTCATGTCTGTCTGTCCGCAATTTTAACCCATTTCATAACTTTTGAACCTGATGTGATAGGCCCTCCATATTTGGTATGTGTATTGATAATGTGAAGCTGAACATCATTATGCAGATTTCATTAAGGTCGGGTTAAAGGTCAAGGTCACAGAGGTCAAAATCTAGATTTTGCTTTAGCTCGTTAATTACTATTGCTAGAGGTTTGATATTTTGTATGTGAATAGATCTAATAGAGTTTAGTACATCTCCATCAAAACAATTTGGGTCAGATCAAAGGTCAAGGTCAATGAGTGCAAATTTTAAAACTTTTACAAAACTTTTACATTGCATATATCTTTTCAACCATTTGAGATAGAACCTTCATATTTTGCCTGTATATTGGTCTAATGAAGCTGGACAGCATTATGCAAATTTCACTAAGTTACGGTCAAAGGTCAAGGTCACCGAGGTCAAAATGTCAATCTATTTTGCTATAGCTTGTTAATTACAATTGCCAGAGGTTTTATATTTTTATTGTGAATATATTTAATGGAGCTTAGAACAAATCAAGAAAAAAATTTGGGTCAGGTCAAAGGTCAAGGTCACTGAGTGCAAATTTGAAAACTTATCATTTCAACCAGATGTGAAAGGAACTTCATATTTAGCCTGTATTTTGAAATAAAACTGAACACCATTATTAAGGTCAGGTCAAAGGTCAAGGTCACAGATGTCAAAAGATCAAAATTTAGATTTTGCTGATTTCAATTGCAAGAGACTTGATATTCTATATGTGAATTTATCTAATGGAGCTATGTACAAATATCTACTAAACCTTAATTTCAAAAATGCCGATGTTGCCAGATACTTGTCCTCCATTCATGACAAATATGTCGTTGTTCCGGCAGATAAGGCCCCTAATAACATCATTTTCATTTGTAAAAATCATTACATCGATTGTTTAAAGAAAGAACTAGGCATTGGGAATACCAAGGGCAATCCAACATACACAGCTACTACTCTTTCTAAGGAGGAGATATTGCAGAACCATAGATCTGTTTTGCTTTCCTTTGGGATTTCAACCAAAGATGAAGACACTGAACTCCCCTCTTTGTACTGGGTACCAAAATTACACAAATGCACATACAAACAACGGTACATCGCTGGATCTGCTAAATGTTCTACAAAACCTATTTCTAAGCTATTAACATCCATCTTGACAGCCGTAAAAGAGGGCCTTCAAAAATATTGTGACACAAGCTTTTCAAGAAGTGGCGTAAATGAAATGTGGACATTAAAAAACTCTAAGGATCTGCTTGACATCTTAAAATCGAGATCATTATCACACTGTAACAGCATTAAAACTTTTGACTTTTCCACGCTTTATACTACAATTCCCC